>VZTL01050976.1:4470-23198 GCA_013400535.1 Scopus umbretta | reverse complement strand
GAAAACTTCTCTCGAGGGGTGTGTGCCGTTTCCAGTTGAGCCAGGGAGGACAGTGTTTTGACTGTATGGAACAAAGGAAAAATCCCGCGGACTTTTCTTTTTCGAAGGGGGTTCGTGGGTGTCTCCAAAATGGGCCCCTCTTAAAGTTTTCTCGTGAGTTTTCAAAAACACCGCCACCGAAACAAAACCACCGCCGTCTGAAGCTTTCATATTCCTGCTAAAACTTCTTTCACTGTTAGCAGGGTCACCCCGGACTCCAGCTGTGCTACATCTGCAGTAGCCAGGGCAGTCACTGCGGCTTGCTGCGTACAGGCGGGTGTATTGAGGCTACAAGCGACGTCCAGGCGATGAGCCTGGTTCTCCGGGAGCCTGAGACCCCCTCCTAGGCCTGACACTGGCAAGGGAACAGCTTCTTCATATCCACAGGAAACTGGGGGGGCAGGGAGCCTCCGTGTCATCGCAGTTGAAACTGGGATTGAGGGTTGCATCGGTTGAGAGGTGGAAGAGCAAGCAGTGGCTAGGCTTGTTGGGAGCGAAAGGGAGAGGAATGGAGCCAGTGAGTAAAGGGAAGAAGACTATAAGCAAATGGAGGCGCTTGAAAGAATCTCAAGTTTTCATTACCCCCTTGTCATAAGTTTAGGGAGAGTAGAGGGACAGTTTCGCAGATGCTGGTGTTCTAGATTAAAATCAACATCTTAAATTTATTATTACTATAGGCTGGCACCATCACTGGAAAAAACCCCACCAAAACTAGTCGTGCTTTTTCTGCAGCCTTGCTGCTCGTTGCTGCCTTCTGCAGCGTCTTCTCCCCATGCTGGCACCGTTGTTTGTACAGCAGTGGGGTGAAGTGGCATGGAGTATTACCCACAGGTTCACACTAACCTTTTAAACGTTTTTTTCTGATTAACCAAGTGAGTACTCATGCCTGGTTCTTCGTACTGCGGTAGGGATGCTTGTGCTTGCTTGAGGAAAGATGTGTGATGGGGAATGAAGGAGTTTGGGTTTTTATATATAAATGAATAGGTATGTATGTAGAAACACTTTTTGTATGTGTACACATAGGCATTCAAACACCTGTGTAAAGGGATTGTGCAACTGCAATGTTGTGCATTCTGGGTCTTGTGTTGAACAGAGGGAGTGCCATTGATAAAGCATTTGTGGGGGAGGTTTACCAGTGCGAGAGGTCACTAGCAGTCTGCGTAGACATATCCAGCAAGGGTGAGTTTGCAAGAGTGATTCTTGCTGGACCAGGTGAGTGAGATGGGAAGCCAGAGGAGAGGGGATGGGGAATTTCTGTGTGAGAGTACTGCATGGAAACAGAGGACTGAGACTTTTTACTCGTCTGTTCAGCCATCTCAGTTCAACCTCTTTTAGGCAAGAAAAGTTTATTTTCCAGAACAGATTAGGATAGAGCCTGGAATTCCTGAGTATCTCCATTTTCTTGGAATTAGCAAATATCAGGAAATCCCCAGGCAAAACATGGATTATCCCTTTCTCACGCAAGTTCATCCAGAGATTTGCATCCAACTAATGCTGTAAGGTAACGTATTAGTTCAAACAGCAAAGCATTGCATCTCGTTGTAAAACTTACAGGTGTTGAGATTATAACATGGTGGCATCAGTTTTCCTTTGTTAGAAGTGGGTAGGTACACGCAGTTAGACTAACTGTACTAATTACTGTTTCCAGAAGCACAAGAAGACAACAGATGTTGTCCAGAAGACAACAAATGAAGAAGAAGAGAACTAAGTTTTTTTAGTTGGCTTTAATTCAGCCTCTGTGTACATCTAGATTGAGCTACCATTTTCTATTAAGGAATAATATCATTTGTTCCATAAGAAATCCTGTGATACTCAAGGTATTAGAGACATGAAGTATTTTTGTCTCATTACTTTGGTTCTGTGCCATCAAGACTTATTTTCTGAACATTACTCAAATCTATGTTCAAATTCTGCTTTGACTATGCAATTACAAATTTTCTTGTGTCTTCTGTTGTGCTTATCACCTTAATATCTCAGTACTTGAAATATCACCCTTTAATTGACAGAACTCTCCCAAGACAAGGAAATAGTCATCTTTCCACTCCACATGAAGAATGAAAGATAAAACTATGGAGACCAAATTTGGTCCAGGTAGGATCTGATTTCCCCACCCGCCCCCCCCAGGATATTGAGTTCAGTGTCACAGTTTCTATTAAGTGCACAGGTGCAAATAAATCGAATATCTGGGCTAAGCCTGTGCTGCTTTTGCAAATCAAGCACTCGGATTTTGGGAAAGGCATCTCTAAAATAAAATGCATGCAGTTAGTGTCCAAACTAAAACAGCATTTTTAAGTAATTTATGTGGAGTCATGAAGGAATTCTGTGGCAAAAGCAGGGATAAAACACGCTTCAGGACAGTGCTAGCTTATTTTAGACCACAGTATTGTGAACCATTTTTGTTTGCTGTGTCATTTTAAACAGCTCCCTTTTCCTGTGGTCCTCTTTTCTATCATTTTGTCCTGCCTACCTCTGTGACCTCCCTCACTTGTGATAGCATAACTATTTCTGTATTCGTCTGGTGAGGTGGATCACAGAATTAATCAGGCCGGGGGAAAAAAAAAAATAATCTGACTTACTTTTGACCCTGGATCATTTCCCTTACCTGGCCTTTATAAACAGCTGGATGGGCAGGGGAACAAGAGATGTGGTTGGTACCACTTACCCCCAGTATGAGTGCTGGGAAAAACGTAAGCCATTTTGCCCTTCTACTTCCCTCTTCTGTTAAGCCCGTAAATTTTATATGCTTCATTTCTTCCCATTTACTCAATGAATGACACCAGGTTCCTGTAGGCAAGAATTTTATTTTCTTGCACCATCCTGTTAAGAGCTTTTGTTTTCAGTTTCTCAGCTCATTTCTGAACTTCTCTGCTGCTTTTCATCTTGCTCTTTCAGGAATTTCTATCAGCTTTGTTTCCAGGATGCCATCTTTCTCTGGCTCCTGTTTCTTTAATGTTTTTATTGCTTCAGCCTCCACAGACAATCTACTTTCTTCCCCCCATCGCTTGCTTCCTCTCCTCTTCCACGTTATAAACAAAAGCACTTGCAGTGCGCGGTAGAGAACAATACAAAACTGGCAAGGGAGTGGATTAAATGACCTAATGTCTAATATCTGTTCTCCTGCCAGCTATTTTGGTTGGGAGTTCAGATGTCGTTTACTATTTGACCTTCTAAAATCTAATCTGACAATGCCCAGCCCTTTCCTTGTTTACCTTTGTTTTGTTTACTGATTCTTGTTAAGTAAAATTTGATATACGTTTGTGAGGTCTGAAATACACTTAGCCCATTCTCTTTGATGGTACTGATTATCAAGTGATCTGTGTTTTAATCAAGGTTGCTGAATACCGTTATTAAAATAGCTACATTTCAAAAGGAAAGCCTGTCTTCATGCTGAAAGTTAAACCACCTAAAATCACACCATGACTTGCTAAGGAAACATATTTGTTGTAAGCTATTTTATGTGTATTTCATGCTATCACTTATTTTTAATGCTGGGTAATCATTATGTAAAATATCTCTAACTTTGGATAAAAGTTATGCATCTGTTCAGAAACACACTTGTACCATCAGACAAGAAACATATTTGCACCACCCAAGATACTGGAATTGGCATCCAGGGCTAAGACTCCCAGACAATATAGTAGCCCAAGAAGTGTTGCCTGTTTTCAAACTAAGAATGCTGCTTTGTGTAATTTTTTCTTTTTTCTTTTTTTTTGAGAGCAGATGTCTTTACCTGGGGGAGAGACAGACTATCCTCCAATTCCATCCTGAAAGTTCAAGTTCACTCACGTTTTATACATTACATTGTGCTGTGTATCTGCTCAGTGGAGTGTTTCTTTTAAAGCATTTGAATCAACCTTCTCATGTCACTTCTGAAATGGCTGTTGAAAGTTGGCATCTCGGGTTTTAAGATGACCCACTCAACGTACTTTCAGTTTTTCAAAGCAGTGGTCTGTCTGCACCAATATGATTACTCCAACAGTGGTCAGATTAAGTGATACTGAAATCCAGAGTGATGGTGTGAAAGGTAGTAACGGAGGAGGAAACATCTTAATCCTGGTGAAGTAGCTCATTTTGTTGCCTGAAACTGTGGAACTTCTGTGTTTGCCAGAACTCTAGGGTAGATGAGATTTTTTTTGTTTATACCAAGGCGTTATACCCTATTGTTGTAATTCTGGATGTTACTGTTCTGCTGAGCTCTTTGTTTTCCTGTAGTATAAGAATGAATACCCTGGACTGGTTTCAAGATTCACTTTACAGCAATTCCTCATTAAATCCCTATCACTAAATTAACTGCCTAATATAACTGTCTGGACTGTGTAATACTTATTATAATTAGCTGTATTCCTAAATGTTTACTACTTGGCCTTGAAGAATGATTCCTTTTTGGGTCAAAAAGTGTGAATTTGTTAGCTTGCTTTTGTGAAGCAGTTCATGGGAACGCTACCAGGAAAATTCAGAAATAGTGACTTCATCAGGCATGAACTTTTGCACCTGCCTGTACCTCCAGGTTTATCAGTGTGGTATTTACTGACCTTGTGTGTATTCTTCAGCTCTTGTTTGCAGAGTATGACTCTTCAAACTATTTGCTAAATAAAGCTGGGAGGAGAAGCAGCTTTCTGTTCATCTTTCCATCCCTAGTCTTCCTTCTCATGGCTGTGGGGAAGGGTTGAAAGAGGTCTCAACAGCAGAATTATTAGCTAACTCTTCTTGCCTGTCTTCCTGTAGATTTCCCCTGTGGCAGCTGAAATTAGCACAGTCCTTGACATTTTATTTCAGTACTGCTGAGCAGTTCCAAGCATCAGAAATGAAACGGACTCGCTGTACTATTTTCTGTTCGCTACTGTTGGTTATCAGAGCTGTGGGCAGCAGCAGAATAAAGGCATGGCTTAGTCTGGAGAGCTGAGTGTGTGGCTTTGTAAGCAGCTTAACTGATCTAAGCATGTCCCGCTGCCTGAAAACCAGTTCTTGCTTTTCCCTTCCACCCCTGCTAGGTTTTGCATTTTGACCGTTTCCCTTGTGCTGGCAGTAGCGCTCTTAATGCTGTGCAGTCAGCTGAACCAGGGAGCTGATTTGTTTTAAAAAGGAAACCAGTCGAACTAAAACAAACATGCTGACACGCACGCACGCAAAAGGCTTTCCATGGGCTACCGCTGGCTGGCCGGCCAGCCTTGGGGGTGACCAGCCGGACCTTGCATTGATTGAAGAGAGGGAGTGTGACGATGTGGCTGTGTCGGGGGGGACTACCTGCGCAGGCAGCAGCTTTAGCTGGGGCTTCGTTTAAGTGCTGACTCCGAAACAATCAGTGGAACAGCCGTGTAGAAGTATCTTTCTCTGCCGATACCTTTGACGAACAGCAGCAAACTGCTCAAGGGAGAAGACACAGGGACGTCCCTCAAGAGGGACAAGAACCTGGTGAACAGAACAGGGTCAAACTCAGAAAGTGAGAAGAAAGGTGAACAGACGTCTTTCATGGAAAGGCCACTTATGACCAGCTGTGAAGAAGTGCCCAACTACAAGCTCATCAGATATGCAGTTGTCTCAGAAAAATAGAAATATCAAAAGCACTTTACCTTTCGGCAAAGGTTTGATGAAAGTTTTCATCTCGATATAAGAAAGAAATTTTTTACAGTGAGAACAATCATTCACTGGAACAACCTCCTCAGGGACACAGTGAAGTCACCATCACTGGAGGTTTTCAAGATGCAGTTGGACAGGGTGCTAGATAAGCTCGTCTAGGCTACTTTTCCCACAAAAGGTTGGACCAAATGATCTTTTGAGGTTCCTTCCAACCTGGGCTGCTCTATGGTTCTATGAAATTTTTGTGTGGGTGAAGTGATCCACACCAGAAATACAAAAGGTAAAGATGCACCTGCTGGTGGACAGCATACCTAGGAAGTTTCTCCAATGACTTCTGAAATGTATCACATATGTAAATGAATACAACAGAATTAGCAGATTTAAAAAATATCAGTGATGTATTTGTTTGCATTAGAAGACTCCTCTCCTCCTTCACATTCTCTAGGTGCTGGAGTAGGTATATAGCTTCTTGGGAGGGGGGAACACCCTTTAAATCTTCCAAGAACAAGTATTAGACATGCTAGATCCTGTAGAGCATCTTTCAGTTGTGAATTAAGTTTTCAAGAATTTATTTTATTTTTGTGTATGCTTTTGACACAACTAAGTCGAATTGTATCTTCAAATATGGTTAACTGCACACAAATTTGACACGTTCGTTTGGCATGTCACTGTTATGAACTTCAATATGTGTAAAATTTTTCTTGCCTTAAAGCTTTTAAAACTGATTTCTAAAGCTAAAATTCTTCTGAATTGTTTTTGTTATGTACATTTTTGTGCTTCCTACTCATAGACAGAATGGGCATTGTACTGAATCACTTCATAAGGAGTAGGAGACTCTGAGTAGAATTACTCTTTTAGTTTTGGGAGCTGCTCTAGTGTTCTCACAGTGCTGAAAAGTGTGGAAAACTCTTCCCAAGTATGTCCTGATACTGGTAGTTTTGTGACTGCTGGAATTCATGCAGCTTCATTTCCTATGGATTTATGCTGTCTGGTTGATCGGTTATAAGCTGTGACTTAAAGCTTTACTGTGGGATTTATTTCTTCATAAATGACAAATTTGAATTAGATGTTAACTTGTCTTCCAGTCTTTTCTCGAGTTATAATGTTCAGAATGACTCTGTCCTCTATACTAGCGTGCTTTCTTTAGGAAAACTTCCATGAATTTAAGGTTTTCTACTATTCTGTAGTAGTTGATTGGAAAGGACCAACAAATAAAATTGTTGGACTAGAGGACATAAGGAAACCCCAGGTAGACGCAAAGCCCTTTTACTGAAGGAAAACAATCTCAAAATAGGAAAACTGTCTTAACGCCCTTTGAAAAGAAATGCTGTTGAAGTTTTCAAGTTTTGCATTGCTAGTAATTCTTACAGAATTGTACCTATTTAAAATAAAAAAAAGATACTTGATTTCAGTCTTGTTATACCAAAAGTAATCTGTGTTATTGAGACTACAAGGTAACTAAGGAGGGATGCAAAACTAGTTGCCCGATATGTTGGCTTTGGTGGCAGACAGTCTGGGAAGTTCATACCTCCTTTCCGCGGCTGTCTTCAAGAGCAGGGGGGTAGAGGAGGAGGAGGAGGAGGGAGGCCAGCGGGAGAGGTGCGACGCTGTAGTGCAGAGCACAGAACTGCATCAGCCCATATCGGGGGCTCTGATCCCCGGTAAAGGTTGGGTAGCAGTGGACTCCTTTTCCAGGCTGAAGCCAAAACCTCATGTTCTTTTAAACTCCAAACATGTAAATCAGCTGGAGTGCTTTTGTGTGTAGGCTTGTTCAGATCCTACTTAGAAAAAATTAAGTGTAGTGCAGTAAAAAAGACAGTCATAATGTGTGCATCTTAACATATTCGGAAATTCAGATAAAGCTAACACCCAGGGAGATGGGTGTGGGTGTTGTGACAGAGGGAAATAGCAGGTTTTGAATTTTTTTTTTCTTTCTCCCTGGTTTGTAGGGGTGTTTACCCTTCTGTTTGACTGAGTATGACTGCAGCTGTTCTGTGGATTCTGGTGATGTACACCTTTCTGTGTGCTCTCTTTACACAGGTTCCCAGTGTGACAGCAAACTTCATAAAAATCTGTAATGGAGTTGTGTGCCTCATTATCTTTTCCCTAGTTACCATTTAATTCAATAAGATGAAATATGTATTCATGACTCTTCCATCACTTCTATGCAATTTGATTTTTGGTTGACTGGAAAATCCCATTAAAACATTCTCTGAAGTGCTGTCGTATGTGCCTTGCTTCAGGGGAAGACAGGCAGGGTGGAAACTTCTATTAAAACATGCTGACGTGCGTAAATATTTGGAAGAGAAGGCTTTATTTGCACATTTCTCTAGCTTGGTTTAGCGTTTCACAAAGAAATGACTTTTTATTGTTTTCTGGCCAATTTTTCTAAATTAAATGGGATGTAAGACGTTGGCCTACCAAACAAGTGCTAAATGCAGTTTCTGTAGAGAGCGGAATATTTGTCTCACCTTTGCCTTATCACAGAAAAGCAAGATAAACTTGATGAAGTAGTAGGCTTATGTTTGTTATAAAACTATCGCATGCAAAACAAAGACACCAACGTGAAATTATCCAGGTTTCTTTTGGCTAAAAAATGCACATTCTGAGATACAGAATCTTTCTGAGTTTTGTTTTGTGGGGTTTTTTTTGTCTTCTTTTTTTTTTTATTAGCTGCTTGAAAAATACTAGTAGTTTAGAGGGAAACAGATTTTAAAAGCTAGCTATTGCTCCTTACCCTTCACAGTATTGGAGCAATTTCAAGACAAACTTCAGTGAGTTGAGGATAATCTTTTTCAAATGTGCAGAATTGTCAGGTTTCTGTTTTTGTGTGAATAGAGGAGACTTGAATATTGGATACAGACTGATACAGTTGCAGGCTGAATTTTGTACAGCCAGTTTGTGTTACTGGAAAATCCATAAAGGTATTATTTGTGACATTTGTGTCATGGTTTTGCTTTTTAAGATGTGTTGGGAAAGAAAGTATCTATAAGAGTTTCAAAGTAGGAAAAATGGTACATTCTTAGCCTTGATCTTGAGACCTTTTCTGAGTGGACAAACACTGTACCTGCAACGAAATTATATTCTTGTGAATGGACTGTGCCCAGCTCCTGTTGCTTGGCCCTTCTCTCTTGTCTCTCTTGTGCCTAGAGAGGTATAATCGGAAGTAAAGGTAGTACTCTTCTTTTTTTCTCCCCCGTCCTTTTTACCTTTTTATTTTCTCCCCTACCTGACCCATAAATGCTTTTAAAAGGCAAACAGCACTGTTACAGTCTGCTTTCTGCTTATCCTGAATGTTTTGATGTGTTGATTTGGGGGCAGATGGGAGACCCGGAGCCAAAAGAAAAAGGGAGAATGTAGACCGTACTAGAGTCCATTAAAGAGACCACTCGCCAACTATCAACTTGATTTCTATTATGTGCTGGTATTTAGTCCCTTGGTCCTAATCCAGTTTTAAACTACTTTGGAGAGGAAATGGATAGTTACTCATTCCACGCTGGGGACTGGACTGCTTCCCTCCTTTCACAGCCAGGTAGTTACCAATAAAAGGAATAAGTGGTGTCTCTTGTGTGTATATAATAATACGTGCTTTCTTTGCAAAACTCTGTAATACTAAAATCTGAAGGTTAACTGACTCCTGAACTTTAGCAAATGGTTGAAACATTTGGGAAATTATGTCTGGCCACAAACTGTAGAGGATGCTGAACTAGGTATTAATAACATGAAGCTAAACGGTTAGCCATTTTAGCGTTGTTGGAATGTAAATGGTTAGTCATTTTAGCATACTGGAGAGTGTATGTGAGAACTGCTGTACCGGATCAGCCAAAAGGTCAGCCTNACAAAACCAGCACATGTTGTGTGTTGTGCCAGCAAATGGCAGGAGATGCTCTGGGAAGAGTCTTAGAGCAGAGCATGGACAAAATGAGCTTTCCCTGGTAAAATCCTGGTTATCAGTAGATTGGAAACTTCGTGGGATAAAGGATACATCTGGAGAATTGTGTTAGAGTAATCACCATATCTCTCCATCATTTATTGATGTCCTTTCTGTTTTTTAAACCTGTTTCTACTTTTGTCCTAAACAGCATCGTATGGCAGTGAGTTCTGTAACTTAGGCACTATGTGAAAACTGAAGTCCTTTGATTTATTTATATCTATGTCAGATTAGGTCAGTGGGTACCCTCCTGTTTCTCATGTTGTGAGGAAATAATGGTTAGCTGTAATGTGTTTATCTTCTCTTCTCTGGTCACAGGTATATAGCCAAGAGACCAAGTTGTGAAGACAGACTCTGTGTGTTACAGTTACATCAGCTGAATATCTGCGTTCTCTAAACCGAGTGGTTTGTTACACAGTGATTACTTAAACACAAAGGATTTTTTTCTTTTTCCTTTTTTAAAAATAAAACCAGCATGTAGTTTTTACCATATACAATCCAGTTTCCAACTGGAGTTGAGAGCTTCCTAGTAATGTTCCTCAGTTTGTTGTCTGTAAGGTGTCAGGAGATAGTCTGAACTGCAAAATGAAAGTTGGCTTGTTCATAATTTACAAAACACATGGAAACGTTTCATTTGTATGAAAACGGGACAAAATAGGGAAGGAAAATAAAAAGAGTGCACATTCAAAGCTTATTCTAATTTAGGGAAGCTGTGAGTGAAAACATGCTATAGAAACAGTCTGCAGCAATTCTGATACAGTTCATGGTGTTTGTTTGGTTGTTTTGTGTTTCGTTGTTTGCTTTTTGATTTTTCCTCCCAAATGATACTGTAGGTAAGCCTGGCATTTTCAGGTGATGCCCCCAGCGGGTTTTGGTTGGGAGGTATTCCTCCTCACTAGTTTCCCAGCACTTAAAGTTCTTATTTGAGGGAGAGCATCACGTTACCTGTGGCTTTGTCAGTTTGTTTGTCAAAGTAGTTTTGTAGCTCCGTGGGAAGTCTTGCCGGACATTCACTGTCACCCCATAACGACCTTTGGTTCTTTGCTGGGGATTTGTTTTATCTAGAGTTTCCTTCCTCCATAGCTTCTTACTGCTTTGAGCATAGTCATACAGTACACATTGGGTGTACCTGCAGTTGCATTTTGGTTCAGATTAGGAGTATGCTTTGGAAGCAAAACTCCCAATTGTCACCACCTACTGTGCTTTGGTTTGTGTTGCAGAATCATTTCAAAGCACTCGGACTGAATTGCTTTTGGATAAAAATAAGCCAGAAGATATCCTCCAAGAGCATACCTACTGCAGTCCCGTTGCTGCACAGCGTTCAGCTCGTGGAACCAAATTAGAGCCTACCCCAAAGTAAAGTTCTCAACAAGTGCATGTTGTGTTACTGTTGGGTCCTCAGCACCACGTGTTTCATTCTTTAGATCTGCTCCTATTGCTCTGCATTCCTGGTTAATGTGAGTGTAGTCATGGATAGGAATAAATATACAGCACTTAAATGTTATTATTTATGACTACTGTACTTGCTTCAGTTATAGAGCCCATCTATTGCAGACTAAGTGAGAATGGATAATATCAAAGTAGCTGACAGTTTGAGTTTGGTTTGGAAGCTGACACTTCAACGGTAATTAAGTTAGTGAGCACCAGAGCTATAATGCAGCTGTTTTCCTGCCTTTAACTTTTGCCCTTTCCTACTTTATTAATCTGAGTTCTCTTCCAGTCATTCTTTAACGTGCTTATTCTTACGACGCAGTTGCTAACCCAAATCACCACAATATTCTGACACCTCTTAGGTGCTGGCTGCGCTCTTTCCCTATTCTCATCAACTTTTTTTGACTTGCCAGCTTGCAGATGTCTGTACAGGCTGTGGCTGGTCCTGAGCATAGTGTATGCTTTCTGACTCCCTACTTTCTGCTGGCAAAAATGGATAATGATTTATAGCCACCAAAGGCACCATGCTTCCTCAGATACTGCTGCAGTTGGTAAACCCCATCTTTACTTCAGTGAGAACTTTAATGGGTTTTCTCTGTTCTTCTTGGTCATTGATTTTTGTGGAAAACTGATGGTAGCACAAAAGAAGAAATCTGTGTCAGATTTAGTTAAAGGTATTGGGGGTGGGGAGCAGAAAGTAGAACGGACAAGTATTAATGGATAATATATAAGCACAATATCATGAGTTTCGTTTTCAAACACAGTCAGGATAAAAACACATCCTACTGCAAAAGCTTTATTTAATTGTTCACATTCCCACTTGAAAAAGGAGAGGAATTGGTTATTTTTATGTCAACACTTAAATGGATTATCAAGATAAATACTCCAAATTTGAATTCCCAAAGATAGTGTCTAACCTAAAGCAATGTCTTGTAACAATAGCTTACAGAACTCTGAGGTGTCTGAAATGCCGCTATGTAGAAGGCATGGTCTCTTGAGGATTTGTGCAATTCTGGTTTCCATACGGATAGTTATGTAAGAGTTCAATTATGCCTCCCAGGAACTGCCCCAGATGGCCCCCATGTGCTTGAAAACAATGAAACCCACCAAAATTCTCCCTTGCTGAAGGGAGAGTGTTGTTACTTCTCCCAGATATCCTACTCTCCAAAATGTGTGTATCGGGAGATTGTTCTTACCTGGTTTTGAAGGGGATGGGAAGGAAGAGCTGTCTTAGCTTACAGCAACTCCCCCTTTGAACTGGAGGAGACTGGAAGTAACGAGAGAAAAACCAGCCAGAATATTGCCTAAGCTTTAAAATGGCAAAAACCACTAAGTAGTTTAAAAAATGGGTAATGAAATTGAGGCAGAAGTTTAGAGTGCAGACTCAGCCAGCGGAAGTCCTGTTCAGCTGCAGTCTCGAGAAACCATCTTCTCTCTGCTAACAGGGCAGTGTTTGAGTTGTACTCGGCGTGCTAGTTCTATGAGTGATGATGTATTTTACTGGTTTTAAGATGTAATGGCAGTCCGCTCGGTACAGGTTTCTCCTTGTGATCCAGTCTGTGGTTTCGGGTCCCTGTGTAATTAAAATTAATGATAATGTTTTAAATGCTGTGTTTGGATAGCATCTGCAAAGCAGAGGGTTGTTCTCTAAGTCACTCTTATCCTTGTCCTGTGTAGCCTCAGGTGGGACAAGTCTTTTGTGTCGTTGTCCGATAGAGCAGTTTCCAAAATTTTCCATCCCTCTCTATTCCCACCCGAATTCCCTGGCTAACCTTGCTGTTGCAAGCAAACCAAACTTAATAAATGCAGGGTTCTCCCGTATCCTTAAACTGTGAGCTTCCTGCTCAGAGAAGGATCAATATATTTCTCCAGTGTTTGAATCCATGTAAATCCTTGTGTGCACTTTTCCTGGGGAAAAAGTTCGTTTGAAACAGGTTGTTAAAGTAAAATTGTAGTCTTCTGTAATATTTTTTACCAATGATGTAAAAGCCAGATGTGGTGGGACTGGGATTTTTAGGTAGGCACATAACATATTTTGAATAAAAGGAAGTCAGATAATTATCATCTGTCTTCCTGTGCAATTATTTAATGTTTTCATTTTTCTTCTAAATAAACCTCCCACAGGAGTGTTTCAGTTGTTGCATTGCATCTGGTTTGGGACTGGGGACTAGAAAAGGGGTGTTTATTTTTAGACTGAGCATCTACTGATGTTTTAGCTAGCAGTGTCTCTTGAATGTACCTGTTTTCTTAAAAAGCTCCAGAAGAACCTAAATATTTATAATTTAAAAAAATCGTACAGCTCTACATGGCATCTAGTTGTAAATTGCATCCCAGTAGTCTCATTAATTGTACAGATTACAAAACTAAAATTAACAGCTGTATCCCCTGTTAGAGTTGTATTGCGGAATGGAAAAAGCTACCTCCCTCTTCCCTACATGGGTACCGTCATGCACGTCCCTCCTCAGTCCTGAGAGGAACGTGCTGGCCTTGGCAGCGTTCAAAGTCCCTGTTAATGCTGCCCAGTGAGAAACTGAGTGAGGGAAAATACTGCTGCTGCCCTACATTATCCTTATTTTGCCTTCTCTTTGTAATCCCTTCCCTAAAGACGTGCTTTGTTCTCGACGTTTTGTCTTTGTAGAATACGTGACAGTGAGCAAGAAGTGAGAGAAGGCAGTTTGGACGTGTGTGCCCTTCACCATATCCTCTGTCCTTTAATGGTACGTGCTGCACACAAGCTTCTATTAAACTCGTAGTCAGGGAATGTAGCCAGAAGAGATGTACCTGCTAACAGAATATGGTTATCTTAACAAATGCAACAAAATCTTGTCTTGAGCCAACAACTTTTAATGCCAAAATTAGTTAGCCTCCCAATTTAAGGAATACACTGCACTGCTAGAATATCGTTACCAGCTTGGGAAATGTGTATAAGTGTTCTAATGATTGTGCTTACACATAGTGTATACAATGTTTAGGCACTTTCAGGATTGAGGAAAAAGTATTTAGGTTAGTTGTGAAAAGAAATACACAGCTTGGTTTGTTACTTCAATATTAGTTTCTTACACTTTCACACAAAATGTTTCTCCTTAGTAAGATGCTACAGCCTTAGGTGGTGAGGGCAGTACTGCTGGTGAATAGCATGGGACTTGTTGGTATGTCTCCTTTGCTGTCTCATATGCTTTAGAACTCAATGTATTTCCCATTGAGTCATTGTATTTTCTACTGGAAGTGGATGGTTGATTGTTTTAATTTTGCTTTGATTTTTACTATTATACTGGCAGTCAGAAAAGATCACTTGTTGGTCAGGTACGTCAGCTTGCTATTGAACTCAGAATTTGACACTCAGGTTTGGCTATAGTGCTATCCATGCTCTCCACCCTGTTGTCACTTTTCCCACAAGCAAACCTAAGGTGATGTATAACCTCTTGGAGGGCATGGAAGGGATAATGTACAGAAGATAGTTCGAAGAGTGGTTCCTGAAACAATAAACGTTGGTGTTCCTAGTGAGATACTACCTGTGGGCTTTTCTTTTTTCTTGCATTTATGTATGTATATGAAAAACATTGCTCTGACACTATAGGACCATCCTAGCCTTCAGAAAGGTTCATGAAGACTTAAAAGCAGGAAACTAAATAGAGAGATGGGTAGAGGAATAAATGAGAAATGAGTCAGTAGCAAGTCAAGATGTTCCTGTAGTGTTGCCAGCCCTCTTCAGTTTTATTGGCTGGTTTATGAAGGTAAAAAAGATGTATGTACTTGCTCGTGTTTGATCCCTTCTTCCAAACAACCTGCGAACTATTTAGTCAATTTGAACCAAGACTGTCGGAGAGTAGAGGACCAAAATACAATTAAGCTCCTTCCCTTTAGGGGAAGGGGCAATTAAGAAGAGGGCAAAGACCCAAGCGGTTCCTCTGCAGTAGGACAGTCTGTCCTCTGAGTGTAATGTCCGTGTAGTAGCAGGGCAGCCATTGCCTGTGTCCTCAGTCAGCCTCTTGCCCAGCAGGTATTTGGGTGTCATAGCAGGAAACTAGCCATGTTTTGTGGGAGCTTGGAAATGAAGAAGTTTGGGGAGATTTGGAGAGAGAAGGCATGGGAGCGTAAAAAAGCCACATATTTTAAGGAAAATGGACGGAATGAGTTCCAGGGAGCTCTAAATATTTGTAATTGCTGTAAGAATCTGACGTCAGTTGTTGAAGGGAGGTTTCTACACCACAGTTGCTGGAAAGCTGTACTTAGTATTTCCTAGAGAAGGGCACACTGGTTCCTTTTGTGATGAAGGAAGGGTGTGTTTTGCCACCAATTCAGCAAATTTTTATCACTAGTTCATTGTACACTTGCATCAATTTCCACTGAAGAAAATAAAAGGTGTTTTTTTCTTTTGTGGTTTTTTTTTTCTTCTCCTCCTCCACATGTTTTCCCCAATTTCCCAATCTGTGTGTCAGTATTCTGATGTTCATTCTCAAAGATCATGACGTACCAGGAACCTACTGCCACGTGCCAAGGCAGCACTGCACACCTAGGCAGTGTCGCACTCTGCTCCTGGTGGGTAACATCCTATAGCAGGGGAGAGGCACATTAGTCCCCTTGTTTCCACAGTTCCCAGGAGGCAGAGCCATCTAGTTCTGACTCAGTGAGTATGGATGTGGATGCATGTGGTTTGCTCTGTTTTTTAATGTCATTGAAATCCACACCCAAGTTGTTTGTTAAAAGGGTGCAATATTAAAGACGAACTGAAATTCAATGCAGAAAAACGTCCCTGTTAGAGGGGAGAAGCCTGGCAAGGTGCATTTCATGCACTGTATTACTGCAGCTCAACAGAGCGAGTAAGCACTCATGGGTCTTGCTTCTCTATTGCTGTGAATCTTACTTGAGGGGCTGTTCCAACAGCAGCCACCTGAAACTGGAGGGTAATAAACTGCAGAAGAAACTAGTGATGTAACAGGTGAAGAGAATAGTTACACCAGTAGCCAAATTTTTTATCACTTGTTTATTATTAAAAACTCAGCAATTTCATAGATATTTGGGTCGTAACAATGTGACTACCCAGAAAATGACACTAATTTTGATTTTATTCAAGAAGCAAATGGCCAAGGCAGTTTTGTCTTTGCATAGAGTAGTCTGCTGAGAAAAATTGAGGCTGCTAAAAGAGGATATACATCTTCTGAATAATTTTTTTAAGCCCTCTGCTTCTGTTAGCCTACAATACTTCATAATGAAAAGCTAAACACTATGGTGGTGAGATTTAGGAGTGCTTTAATGTCTGCTGTTTATTCACATTTATTTGCTTTTACAGAGCTTTGATGAACTTGCTTTAAAATCAGTTGACTCCTCCATCCACATGTCTTGTACTCCCAAATCTACAGTTTTGTTAGCAGGCTGGGATGTCTTTATAGAGCTTCATTCACTTCACCCACAGTCCTTACAAGTACTGCAGTCTACTCTTACATGATGAATTGCAGTGTTGGATGGACCATGCTGGAAGTCTTAACTTTCCTTCTTTTTTTATTAGAGTAGTTATGGCCAGCCTTTGTGCATATTTATCGCTTTTTTACAGAGAGGTTTGCTTATGAGGTTTTGGTTTTATGGAGGGTGAGGACATCAGTATGGTACGATATGTTGATGTGTAACTTGGCCTCTGAAGTAGAACTAATGCTAACCTTTAGGAGTAGGTAATTTATTAGTTAAAAAAAAAAACTTTAACCTGTTCTACTAACTTGGTTAGACAGCTGCAGCTTTCTCACACTTTGCTGAAAGCTTTTATTTTCCTAACTTTTCCCGTATAACAAAGACTCCAAGAAACTGGAAACAGTCCCTCAAACTACTGTTGCTGCCTTCAGATGCAGTTCTTGTTGGCTGGCTGACTGCCTGGTGGATGCAATGAGTTTCAGGCCCTTTCTTGACTGAGAGCATCTCTTGTCTGTTCTCCTTCCAAGATGAAGTATAAAGTACATGTAAGTTCTTGTAGGGCAGGTTGGGATCCTCACATGTATTGCAGGTGCCTTTGCCAAATCGCAGGTCTTGTTCTGCCCTTGAACTTTATGCAGGCATCCTGTTTTAATCAGTAGCAAGCTCGGAATGAATTTGCATGTGTTCATTCTGATTTCAAAAAATCTGATCCTAAAGATAAAGGCTAAAGATAATGAGTTGACTTGATGATCTCTGAAGAGTGAATTTAAGTCTTGGATAAGGTATATGTAATACCTTTCAAGTTCAATTAGGTAAAACAGAGGTTGCAGATTCATTTAAAATGATACACACCTGTTTAGCAACCTGATCTAGTTGAAGATGTCCCTGCTTACTGCAGCGGGATTGGCTAGGTGACCTCTAAAGGTCCCTTCCAACCCAAAGCATTCTATGATTCTATTTCATATTGGTATTTTTGCATATTCCAAATATGGAAAGTTTTGAAAAAGGTTAAAGCATTCACCATTTCACAGGAGTTACCTTTTTTTTTATAGTATTCCTGTACTACTGAAATTAATCCCTCTTTTGACTTGTACCACTACTGCATGCAGACTAATCTTGACCACCGGCTTTCCGACACTAACATATTTGTAACAGTATTTGGGAATCAAGAGGAAGTTTTCCAAGTTCATCATGATTCACAAACTCAACCGGTTGTTTCCGCTTTTGTTTACAGACTTGATATTTGCAAGTTCCCTGCGTTGACAGTAATCATCATGGATAGTGGTAAGTTTTATTAACCTAGCGATGAGCGTGCATTCTTTATTATTCCCTATGAAGTGGGCATTAACACGTCCCAAAAGTGTTCTCTCCTCAAAATCCCACTCATTCTGCACAAAAAACGTCCTCTACTATTGAACTGATTGTGGTGTTGCATGTGACGCAGATCTTTGGCTGCACTGAACTGGAGTAATACTACTGTTCTGACAGAGACATTATATGCAGACCATAATAATCATCACAAACTCATTTGTGGCTCATTGAAAGCTGGCTGAAGACCACAGAGCAGAATTCACTTTGTAAATGCTTTATATGTAAATGCTCAAAACATTTTTCTGCCTTCTGCAGTGTGCAAACCAAATAGTTTTATTTATTTATTTATTATTATTAACCTACAGAAATGCTCAAATTTATCAGTAGCTGCAGTATCAAATTTAAAATGAAATGTTTATTTCTAGTATTTGGTAAAGGTTTTAATCTGCATGGGTGTTGGGAAGGAGTCAGAAAAAGGAAGCCTCAATAATGGTCTCAGTCGAGCTGGTTTTGGTGCCCTGGGCTTTGCTTTGGCAACAGTTCTGTGTCCCGGAATACTTTCCCACGCTGCTGCTCCCTGTTCCTTGTATCACTAAAGACCTGAAGCCTATTTTCTTTGCCTGTGACAGCTTCAGCTGGCAGGCTGAGATGTATTTATCATCTTGTGTCCTTGCCTGTCTCTTTCTGATTCTGATTTAATTTCATGTTGCTAGAGTATCTGTTCACTGTTACGATACGCAGGTTTTTCTGAGCGTTTATAATAGATTGATCTGACTGTATTACTCTCTTCAATAATAGTAAGTCAAACTAAGACTTTGGAAATTTTTTTTGCAGCTTTCTGATGCATAAAAACTTCGAATTTGAAGAATTTTAAGAAATAAACATGTATTCCAATGCATTAGATTTGGGAGTTTTATGTCTTCATCTATATTCTACAAAAATTGAGGGAGAGGGAGAGACTTTAGATTTTTTGTTTCTGTGTCTATCTTAAATATGCCAAAATCATAATTTTGATTTTTTCCTTTATCTTGTATTT
>VZTL01050973.1:0-19453 GCA_013400535.1 Scopus umbretta | reverse complement strand
CTTAGATATATTTTTATCTTGGGAAGCTCCCAGGGATTCCCAACTAAAACATCTCCCAGATTCAGAAAATTATTGAAATATTAATGTAATTATGTATTTAAAAGCTGATTTGACTTGGCTTTAGTGATTAGTGCCAATAACATTTCCTGATTATCATTTCAGCAAGTGATCATACATATATATTTTTTATTATCAATTTTAAATAGCTTTCTAGCTCCTGCTTAAGCTGCAGTCTCTGCTAGAAGTTTATGCCCTCTCTCTCAGAAGGTGGAGATGCACATAGTGAGCTCATCAGTCTGCAAATCTGGAGCAACAGACAGCTCCAGCAGAGAAAAAAAGGCGTGAATGGATGAGGAGAGGACAGGAAAGCTCTTGTTTCTGTTTTGCCTTCTGACTGCATGCAAGCAAGGTGCATTTTCCTGACAGAAGTGGTCCATTTGCAGAGCTATATGGCTCCTGGTACTTAGTTCTGCCTTGAACTTAAGTCTACCATCACCTTTTCTGCCAGTGAACATTAAATCTACCTAGTGAACATTAAATCTAATCCTCTTGTAACATGAGGATATATTTTAGCTAACTAACAATCTCAGTGGGAAGATTTGGTGAGCAGATGGAAATTCTGCCCAGAGCACCTGTGAATAATGATTACTTTTTAAGAATGAATTTTGCAGGTGACAGTGGAGAACAAACCTGAAGGAACCTCAAGAACATAGAACTGGTAAACCTGATTTATCTTACAGTACTTTCTTTTTCCCAGTGTTTCCATTATAGCAGAATCTGGAGTTCTTATGTAGAGTTATGATGTGCCAGACTATGGAAAGAAGTAAACCAATGACAATCTGCAGGTAGAATTGTGGCAAGAAACCAGGATGGACCTTCAAAAACTCAGACAGAGTTTGTTCAGATTCTCAGATGAAAAGATGTACTTGCAATCTCCAAAGGATTAGTAAAACATTGCTTTTGTTTTTTCAAAGCATAGCTACAGAGCAATTTTAGCTGGACAGTCTTAACAAGATTGTTCAACAAGAGGAATTCAAAAAGATTAGCAGAAAGTAGTCAAGGAGGATAACAGCCACAACACAAATGAATGCATCATTCCCCATGGGAAAAATCAGCCAGGCAATAAATATATTTAGGGCATAAAAAGAACAGAGGCATACTAAAAATTCATAAGGCAGTGCTGTTGTAAAGACAGGTCTCACTTCAGGATGTGTACTAGGAGGTCCTACATAGGACAAGAGAGGTAGCTATCTTTGCCCTGTTTACTAGTAGTATGGGGTCCCTAGCTGGAGGATTCAGCCTCATTTTGGATACCTTCTTCTTAAGAATGATGCTGGCAAGCTGCAGAGCTCAGAGAGGAGAACTAGAGAAAATATGGAGATGCAAAGTGGTTTAAAAAACATGACTTAGGAGAAAAAGTAGATTTATTTAGTCCAAAAAAAGAATGGGCTTGCTACTAGAAAACATAACTGTCTTCCATTACTTAAAAAGCAGTTATAAAAAGGGAGATGAACATTTGCTCTTCATGTACATGGGGGGAAAGACAAGAAGAAATCAGCAAAGACTTTAGGTTTAGAGCAGTAAAAATGTTCTAATGAAGAGTAATGAGGCACTTCAGCAGGCTACCCAAGGATGTGATGAACCATCCTTCAATGTTTTTGAGAACAGATTAGACAAGCATATGGTAGTTTTACATGATCCAGCTTCAGTGCAATGAATTGAATGAAATGCCTCAAACTCTGGAGATTCTTTCTGACAACATATGTCTATAATCCTTTCCTCCTTTTGTGTTACCTTGAAATGTACTTTCAAAAGATCACAGTGATTACACTTCTTTGAAAAAAAAGATAGTAGCAGTCAGTATACAATGCCAGGTTAATTTTGCAAATAACACAAGCTAAAGTATTCTCCTATGCTTCTTCTGTAATACACTAAATGATTCCTTCCTTTGCAGTATATCAGGAAGGAAGGCTTTCAATGCCATACATTCACCTAAGGCATATCTCCACTACAATGCCCTTTTTCTCCTCTTAACTGCAACAAGAAAGGATTTTAATCAAATACCCTTAAAAAGAGATCTGATAAGTAAAATGAGTAAATATAGCAGAAGCAGGCATGATTAAGTGCATAAAGAATTGAGGTTAAGAGTGGCTACAATAAAAAGTTGAGTAAAAATTAATTTTAGCATATGCTTTGTATAATACTGCATAAGCTATTCTTTTGTTTCGTTGCTTCTTTTTTGGGGCCTTAATTTTCAGTTAGTCGCTGGCTTACATGTTATCTCACACCATAATGACAGAAATTAATGGGATAAAAGTACTCCATTCAAAGACAAATTATCATTTCACTGATCTACTTCACTGAGTGCAAATTCCCTCTGCTCCCATTAAAAGCTTTAGAGCAGTAGAAAAATGCTAGTTAACTAAAATTGTGTTTCTTTTCTTAGACCATAAAATTTTCATTTATTCTGTCTGTAATACCCTTGTGTAAATACAGTAATTCTGAAGCCTTTCAGTACAGTGTGATACATATTTTGGCATTGTTGCATGTCTGGATTTCTTCCATGGTACTTTAATTTTGTGGTTCAGTGAGCAAAACTAAGAGTTCTCCTGAAGGGCCTGTGCTTAAAACAGTCAGGGGTGTGTTGCCTGCCGAAACAGTCAATCTTTCCCCTTGATGAGAGTGTCCATCCACTGTTTGTATGAACTGCGTCTTTGTTTAAATTTGCATCAGTTCTTAGCAGCAGCTTCTTTCAGGCAAATAACAAGCTGTAGTAGACAGCAAGACAAAGAAAAACATTTTCAGGATAAGATACAAAAATGTGATGTCTACTGCAGTACAAGGGTTTTCAGCATTTGGAAAGGAATTTAGAATGAAAAAAAAAATACTGAGATGTCTTCAGCTGTTTGAGGTTGAAGCTCCTCTCAAAGGAGAAAAGAGATAAACTTTGTGTGTTGTTTAAGCTTGAAGGTGAAGATCAAGATTTCTTTTGAAGGCACAGAATATAGATTAATTATAATTTCCCAAATCCAGGAATTACAATTCCTTCTACTGCTAGGACAAAAAAAAAAAAAATCCCCATTGTGATTAGAAGAGCCGAGTTCTTTGATAATGTTAATCATTCAGATCAATCCATGAAATAAAGTGTTACTTAATAAAGGTTTTAATAATATACTCTATTATCCTTGCTCTAGAGAGAGCTTAAAGCTATTGCACGCATTCACACACGTACAAACAGCCATTCATATGATTGTGTATTCAATATCTGAAACGCTATTCATTAAAACTAGACTACAACTGTCAGTGTAGCACAGAACTTTGAACTACAGAACAGAATTTTTCTGCCTCTCATTAACTATCCCAGAATATTCATTAACAAAACCTACTATATGCAACTGCCATTTGTAAGTATTATAATGTATATTAGTAATCATAGCCTTCAGGGCAAAGCAAAATAAATCAACCAAAACACCAAAACATGTAAAAATACCAACACTTCTTCCTCAAAAAGCCAAGCCAGAATATTTGCTAGGAGCATCATGAAATAGATAATTTTATGTTTTAAGAAAAACATGCATACACTCATTCTACTAATTTTTACAAACAGCTAATAAATAACTGATTTTTCACCTGCTTGTAAGCTTCCTGTTAATTTTAAAAATATTTATTTTTCCTTATACAACCCAAAAAATAATTATATTTTAAGTCCAGGAATTTCAGTCCTAATTGGAAGAAATATTTAATGGAAATCTTACAAATGAAGCCTCAATTGCTCTGACTGCTAGAAGTTTAATTGGTTTCAGTGAACTTTTGTCTGAGTAAGTCTGATATGACAATGAAGATAAGGCTTTAAGTTCTCTCCTGAGTAGCTAGAGCAATGAAGGATGCAGCACTGACCAAGGCTGGCAGAACAAAACCAGGCACAGAACCTTTACCTTTCCTATGCAACTCATCTCAACCAAGGTGCCTTGGAAAGTCACCAAGTGAATTGATAGGTCAGTAAACACAAAGTCAGTTTTAGCCCAGAGAAAAATTGGGATATTTTTGAGTCATTCTTGGTGGTCCTGGAAATGTAACTGCTTATCATAAACAAGAGCTTCAGGTTAGGGAATTCTGTGGGAACAAAGGAAAACCAAAGATCCTGACACAGACAGTGTCTCAGTTGTTGCAGGCCCAGGAGCAAAACAAAAAACCCATTGGACTAAGTCCATTTGCAATGAATTTCTTTCATTCCACCCCTACAGGTGGAACAAAAGCAAGCCTACAATTGTCATTATTTAATTGATACAGCACTCCTAAAACTATAAGCATTAATCACATTATTTTTCAATAGCCAGATAAAGAAAGTAGAAACTTTTGCTGAATCCTTGAGGAACTTTTAAGGACCCAGAACAATTAATGTGGGGCTGGGTAATAAAAGTGTATTTCTGTACATGCTAGCTGGGAGAAATCCAGTCTTCTCCATATAATGACCTTCTACCTCTCTGGTCTAGGTGGAAGCAGATCAGAATCGACGGAACACTATATACCTGCCAAGGAAAGGCCTTAGGGCTGTTCTCCACTGAACCAGTATTTCCAAAAAAGTAATGTAAAAGGGGAATATAAACTGTGTTTCCAAAAATAACATAAATTCAGTCTTTATAAACTATTAATCAAATCTGATTTAATGGGATCATTATAGCTGGCATTCTGCATGTGCTAATAGCATCTAATGCACAAGATGCTTTTTTTTTTTCACTGTTGAATGAATAATGATCTGGGATTCAGGTTTCCTTAATGGTTCCTTAATATCAACCACTTTGACTAGAGTTGCAAATAAAAATACATGGCATTTATTTTATATTATCAGCATGGAAAATATGTATATTTGTAATCAAGGTAAAATTTGACAATGTAGACTTAATGACTTTTACTGAAGAGGGGATGATTATGAAGAGCACTGCTTCCAGCATATATATGGAGTGCTGTCACGTTAAAAAGTGATGGGAGAATAAACGAAATATTGATAAGACACTATGAATTTACTCAGAAAAAAAAGAACTGCTTCTTTCTGAAAGAAATTACTTCTTAGGAACTGAGCAAAAGAAGGCAGGAAAGCAAGGACAGAACAGAATTTCATATGTTTTCACCCATGCGGCACAGTAGGTAGAGGGAAAAAAACAACAAAAAAAAAACCCAAAAAACTAAACCCAAACTGGAGGACTGTACAACATATATATAACTATCCTATTGCTTCAAGAAATTAACATGAGTAAGTCAGTTAGCCCTATTGCTACACAATTCCTATCTGTGAAATTTGTATTTGTCATCTGTATAATAAATAACTTTTGCAATCGCTTGTTGGACTTTTTCTGCTATGGAAAAAAAGATGTAAAAGAATTCCCAAAACCTTGACTAAAAAAGATCTATTCTGTAGTGCCATCAGAAATCTGACTTCAGCATGTACAGGCATATAAAAGAGCTTGAACTTAGCTAGGCAAGTATGAACAAGCCACCTGTGAATGAGTCAAGACTCAGTTCAGCTTGTATATGCCCAGACCTACCCCTGAGAATTTATTACTACAAGAGGTAGCTAAGTTAAAGATAATGTGGGTATGATTACTTGCAGTACATCCACAAGCTGTGTTGTTGTACGCAGGCATTGGTATAATCTTAGCAAATGTTTCTAATAGTTACACTGGTTTTACACAGATTCATGTATCATAATGAGATAGGGTGAGCCTATATTTGTGGGCAGACTAATACAGAAGTACTTGTCAATCTCAATTTTAATGGTGCAACTGGTGCTTTCTGCTGGCCTACCCATGCTGCTATGTGTCAGTAACTCACTATGAAGAAGGAAATTTAACCTCCTCTGCAGATGATTTTATAGAGGACTTATCTTTACATACTCACATACTCACTATAGTGAGGGTGTCCACAATATGAAATGACAGTCGTTAAGATAGTAGGTGACAAGGCCATTCAACTCAACTTAAAAACTGCTCCATATATGGGTTGAAGTTACCTGTACAGGACTGGGATTTGATATAGGATCAATGTTTGAGTTACAGATTGGTTTAGGTTTGTAGTAAATACAAGACCTTGTTTACATTGCTGTTAGAGAGATAATCAGAATAATCAGAATAAAAAGAATCATTAAAATAAACCTTAGTTTTGTCACTTAAGTAATTGTGACAGTACATACAAGGAAAAGATCAAGTATGAAGTATGATCAGTGACAGATGTACTTTTGAAAAACAAAGCATGAATACAAATGAAAAATATCAAATTTAGATTGTGAAAGCAGAAATGAGTCAGATCTGGAAGGTTAAAGCTGCAGTCTAAAAATGAACTTCTCAAAAAGTTAAGGAATGTTCCTATCTTTGGGCTTGACTTCTCTCACACACACATACACACTCATTTAGAGGAATATCTCGAGAAAATGTGTTTTAATGTTAATTAATTTTGTCAGTCTGAAAGATTGTTCAATCTGGGTTCTGTTAAATTTATGGATCATTAGTCTCTTATCTTTTCATTATGGTCTCCTGAGAGGAACCATCATAAAGTTAAATGAACACAGTAGGAAATTATTACAAGCCTCCTTTTCCTTTCACCCTACCTCCCTCACTGGAGGAAACAGGGTATCAGTGCATTCATAACATGAAACAAATGATAAATACCTTATATGATTTAAAGTCTCTACAGATCAGATTTATTTTGTCATTTTATAAGTGCTGTGATTAATGAGAAAGACGTAACGTGCGGGTTTTCCTCAATACCAAAAGTACCAAGCCCACATTAAAACTTGGCTGCCAGTACTTAAATAGAAGACCAAAAAAAAAGGCAAATATTTGAAGAGAAAAAAAGCTAATGATTTGTTGCACTCCAACAGATGAAAATTAACACCCCCCACCCCTATTTCACAGCTAAAACTGAAGATTTGTGCACACAAACAAAATGTTTGTGCCCAGAAATATACATTCCACTCTTTAGTCCTGAGCCTATTTTTATGACTAACTGAAAGACCATTCAGTACTTCAGAGAAGTGTGCAAGTATACCAGTAATAAAACAATCACAAAATTCATTTCTTGTAAATCATACTGCCAGAAAATAAACTCTAAGAAAGTGATCATTCCTAGACTAAAATAAGCCCACAGCACTTCTTGTAAATGTTGCAATACACAACTTCTATTCGCCCTAGGAGAAGTAGCTTTTTAAAATGCAGAGCTCAATTTTCTTTGGAATCATTTTGACTTACTAGACTCTTCAGCTGTATGCATCAGAACTGTTTCAGGGGGTTGTTTGTTTGCTTGTTTTCTTGCTTATTTCCCTTTTTGTTTGCATATCTTGCCTGCTTTAAAATATATTAAAAGTATCTAAAAATAGAGGGACAGAAAAAGAAGTGTTTTGTGCACAAGAGATTCAGTGACCTGAATGTTTGTGCCTCTGCGCTTTATCTCCTGCAAACAGTTGCCTCCTTGGCATGAGGTATAATTCACCAAAAAAAAAAGGGTATAAAGTGCAGCTGCTAGTAATGAGAAGAAAGCAATTAAGTGTTCACAAATGTAATTTGAAAGGTCCATGGTGCACAAAAGGGATTTATATTTAATACTGAACCAAACAGACATACTTGACTGTTGATAAAAGTTATGGTATTCTGTAGTCTTTATTTTTCCTGTTTCCCAGATAGGATGGGAGAAAACTCAATTTCACTCACTGTCCCAGAGATTTCAACACTGAAATCAGCAAGAGTCATGTGGTACCTGATAATCTGGCCAATGATTTTCACGTTCATTTGGTGCAGCTTGCGGCAAGATACTGCAATCAGAAATCATTACTAAAAGCAAAACTTGGCAGTCATTTTAATCAGACATTGGCAAAGTCAGCAGCAAGTGTGCTAAGTGGATATATTATTTCTGAAATCTGCCACTGTGATTTTAGTAGTGTTCTTGAAGGGAAACAACATGATACTACGTAAAACCAATAATGACAGAATCAGATACTTCTTTAGATGGATGTCACGCGTGATTGTATAAAGACACTGGCCATTGCTTATTCAACTATATCTGTGGTTAATGACTCACATGATGTGCAGATAAAGTGAGTACCTGCTGACTTTAAGCTATAAAGAGAATGCAATTTAAAAACCAGAATATGATTCTGATCTCTTGTTGTTTTCATGCCTATGGAGCCTTACTAATGTAATTTGTTTCTGACTTCTTCTGTACAACTGAAGACAGAAAGAGACCTCAGGCACATGGAAGAATGCAGAGAAACATGGAATAGTGCCTTCCTTCACCATGCAGCAATTCTTTCCCATGTTAGAATTGTGGTGAGCTGACCCTGGCTGGATGCCAAGTGCCCACCAGAGCTGCTCTATCAGTCCCCTCCTCAACTGGACAGGGGAGAGAAAAATATAATGAAAAGCTCGGGGGTCGAGATCGCTCAGCAATTACCATCATGGGCAAAACAGACTCAACTTGGGGAAATAAGTTTATTACCAATCAAAACTGAGTAGGGTAAGGGGAAATAAAACCAAATCTTAAAACACCTTCCCCCCACCCGTCCCTTCTTCCCAGGCTCAACTTCACTTCCAATTTTCTCTACATCTTCCCCGCCAAGTGGCACAGGGGCATGGGGAATGGGGGTTGCAGTCAGTTCATCACACGTTGTCTCTGCTGCTCCTTCCTCCTCAGAGGAAGGACTCTCTATACTCTTCCCCGCTCCAGCATGGGGTCCCTCCCATGGGAGACAGTCTTCCACGAACTGCTCCAAGATGAGTCCTTCCCACAGGCTACAGTTCTTCACGAACTGCTCCAGCATGAGTCCCCCACGGGGTCACAAGTTCTGCCAGCAAACCTGCTCCAGTGTGGGCTCCTCTGTCTCCACAGGTCCTGCCAGGAGCCTGCTCCAGTGCAGGTTTCCCGCAGGGTCACAGCCTCCTTCAGGCACATCCAACTGCTCCAGCATGGGGTCCTCCATGGGCTGCAGGTGGACATCTGCTGCACCATTAATCTCCATGGGCTGCAGAGGGACAACCTTCTTCACCATGGTCTTCACCACAGACTGCAGGGGAATCTCTGCTCTTGTGCCTGGAACACCTCCTCCCCCTCCTTCTTCACTGACCTTGGCATCTGCAGGGTTGTGTCTCTCACATATTCTCACTCCTCACTCCACCTGCAGTTTGTGCTGGGTTGGGTTTTGTTTCCCCCCTCTCTCCTTCTTAAATATGTTATCCCAGAGGTGTTACCACTGTCACTGATCAGTTTGGCCTTGGCCAGCAGCAGGTCTGTCTTGGAGCCAGCTGTCATTGGCTCGATCAGACATAGGGGAATCTTCTAGCAGCTTCTCACAGAAGCCACCCCTGTAGCCCCCCCACTACCAAAACCTTGCCACGCAAACCCAATACAGAGTTATTTAATACATTTTTTTAATATAAGGGAAAAAGCAAAGACTTTCCAACTGTAACTGGCAAAATTCTCTTTTGTGCCACAACTTAAGCCTGAATTCCAATTTCCAATTTACTTAGATAAGTAAGAGTTAAACTGATGAATGTTGCTGCAGCAGTTTTGGATCATACTGTGCCTGTGATCTAGCCATTTGCTATCAGCAGATGCATGTATTTATGTACTTCAGTGTCTCAAGTCCAGCCTTCTAGTTTAAACTACCTTCTACAACAGTCCACACAAAGCTACAAGTCATGACCATGAAATGGCAGAGCAACAGCCACACATTTAGCCTGGTATTAATGGACAAACTAAATCAACAATCACAAAAGTTGAAATACAAAGTAAATAAAACTTGAGAAATATTTTGTTCAAATTGAGTTGATTTAAGCCAGGAGCTGGCTGAAAGGACCTTTACAGATAAGAAATTTAGCCCTGCTAGTGATCTATTGGTTCTTGGTACCGCACTTCTTTAGTTTCACTTTTGCCCTAACTCATTAGAGGATGTAAGTATGGTGCACAAATACCAAAATATCAAAAGGAAATGTCTCACTGTAGTTGAGTCTTTCACAAAACTACAAAGCAGCACAGACTGTTGAATTCAGGAAAGGACAATATCCTCAGGATCCAGGAAATCTCTGTAAACATGAAAGTGAAGTGGCTGGCTCCTGTTACAATCCGTCCTCTGCTCCAGCTGCAGACCTGAGGGACAGGAGAGGTAGCTTCCCTCGTCTCGTGACATGGTAGCTGGTTTCTTTAGTTCATATTCACTTCACCTAATTTAGGTGCAGCATTGAGTCAAAAGCAAGGAAAAGTGTAAAGGGGCATAAATCATTTACTCCAAATGTCTATCTCTCTTCACTCCCCTACAGCTCTGACCAACTTAGGACAACAGGGCTCTTATTTCAGATCCCTCAGGAAGATGATGAAAGACCCTGATATATCCTTATTCCTCTGGCACAAAGACTGATGACATTTTTGTTTTGGAAATGTCAAGCAAGAAAATGAATTGAAGGAAATATACTTGGATAGATTTCAAACAGACCTCTAGCTGGTTCCCAGTTTTGTGAAGGATACACATTGATCCAGGAGTATTCGCAATTGAAGATATGGTCAAAACTTCATACTGCAATAATTTATCTGAAAGAACTGGCAAACTGGAAGGCAATTCCATGTGCTCAATATGCACTTCTTTCATAAATACTGAACAACACTTTATTGCTCTATATTGAACTTTTAATTAACATAGAAATTTGAAATTTACAAAAATAATGTTATATTAAATAACGACCATCCACAAGACATGAGCAATCCTAAAATCATTCTTCATAAGTTCTTTCTGTCTGCCAAATGTGTTTTTCAACAGTATTCCTCTTCAGCATCTTTTAGTATTTGTTTAAGAAACTTATTAAAATTGCAATAAAAACTACTGACAACTATTAAAATAAAAATTAAAATCTTGAGAACAGTCATCACAGGCTAGCTTTAGGGAAATCTATGGTTGAGAGATTTAATTGTCACTTTGTTTTCAGCCATGAACCATATTTCTCCTTGTGAAGGATCCTCTCAAACTCTCCCATTCATTCTTTCTCTTTCCTCCTACATACTGTACATATTTTAGTGTGTATGTATATTTAAAGGTATACTTACAGGATCTATGCCATATTTGAGCTAATCAACAGGATAACACTGACCTCCAGATATTAGCAGAAAAATCATAAAAATTGAAGAAAACATCTCCAAAGACTAGAATTTGAAAAATTACTTAATAAATCAATCATGAAAGATAACAAGTGAAGAGTAAAGAATTGTAGATACATGGCAGATTCATGTACTACTGTGCTATGAAACACATGCAAGTGATTAAAATATGGGTACAGAATGAAATAAATAAAAAAAAAAAAACATAAAAATTAAGAAAGGCTTTTTAAGGCAGAAATCCTACCTATGTTCAATGACCAATCTTTAAGAAGTAGTAGGATCTCTGCCTGAACACAGGTTCATGGACAGAAAACCATAATTACTATTTCAGTGTTTTACTGGGATTTTTTAAAATCTTAATAAAATATTTTTAATTAATAACTTGATATAAATAGTATAAACACATATCTTAAACCTAAAGAAGGTGTAAAGTATGTTTATTGGCTGATAGGTCAATCAAGTCCTCCCTGCCCCACTCATCTTATGTTTCTTGATTGATCGTCTGATTACTGCTTAGCCTAACAAATGTTAAGATGACATGAACTACCTGTAACAGCTATTGATACATACTAAACTACTGCTCTGTTCCTATCTTATCCTATCTTGACTGTATCATGTTCTCTATTACAGACTTCTCCTGTATTATCTTATGCTGTTACTATATATACATCTATAGAAGAACTTACGACAAAATGAGAAGCCTACATAAGGTTTGATTACCTTCTCCTTTCGAAAAGCCATTCTGCCCGAGGTCTGTGCAGCACACCTTACCATTCACACCCCTTTCCAAACACATATCACCTGCAGCCCTGGGCTATAGCAAATGGAGCCCAGGGAGGTAGACTACAGGCTTGGACAAGCAGGATGTCCGGCTTAATGTGGGAGAAGCATACTGCATTCCAGGGTGGGCTGGATTCCTCCCAGCTGTTCTTGTGGAGTAATACCATACCCCTCCAGCAATTTGACTGAAATACTATGTGTCAGCTTAGTCACACATGGAAGATGATTTAGCAATGCTTAAAAAATCACTATGCTCTGTGTAAACTACTTGGCCATTCCAGCATTGCCAGCAGTTCTACGTTATACATTTTTTTAACAGCTCCCCCAGGCTTAGCAATGCCCAGTGACTTTACATCCAATCTTCCACGGAGAAAAATATTTACTCAACACAGTGTTACATAAAGATGTGAATGCTCCAGAAGTCTCCTGATATTTCCCAAGCTATTTATTGTGAGCTACATTCCTCTTTTCCCTTTGAATACATATAAGAAGGCTCAGACAGGTAAAAAATAAATCATAAAAACTATACTTGAGCATTCAGACATACTGGTTCAGACCAAAAGTACACCAAAACCAGCATCTCGTCTCCAAAGCTGGTCAGTAACAACTGCTTAGGGAAAGCACACAGGTACATGACAATAAAGGGAAACTTGCCAATCAGATCCCCTTTCTAGAAACCTCAGATGGTTACATCTGCAAAGCAGATGACTCAACAGTCTCCCAAAATATCACATGAAGTTTGTTCAGCTATAGCAGAAGCTGCTGTTAGTTGGAACCAATGGGGTGCGAGGGCCTGACCTTGTGGGTCCCTTGCTGTAGGAGACAGACTCCGGGAGCAGGGACAACCAGCCATCCTGCTCTGTACAAGTGACCAGAAGTGAGATTTACCCTCAGATTGCATTAACAAGGCAGTGCTGACCAAACTTAATCTGAATTTGCTATACACCCCAGGTATTCCCTTCACAGATAAACCTTTACAGAACTGTTGCGATCATTGCCAGTGTTGGCTGTATTTGATGCAGGTGCCCAGATGCTGGCAGTGGAAGGCTGCAGGGTGGCCTGTGACGAGAGGTGGGGACTGCCCTGTGCCAGACACAGTGGTTCCAGCTGGCTCCAGTGGACCCACTTCAGGGCACAGCTGAGCCCAGCAGACAAGATGGTGGCATCTCTGGGAAAGCGTATTTAAGAAAAGGCAAAAACTCCTCACAGAGGGAGGAGAAAGAAACAAAAAGACTGAGAAATAACAGCAAGGTCAGAAGAGGAGGAGGAAGAGGTACAGCACGAGCTGGAGCAGGTATTCACACTGCAACCCACAGAGTCCATGCTAGAGCAGGGTAACAGTGTGAGAAGAAACTGCTGTGGGCTGATGCTAACCCACCCCATCCTCCCTGTGCCACTTGGGCTGGAGGTGGGGGAGTCTGAGTTCAGCTGGGCAGAGGTGGGAGGAAAGGTTTTCATTAGCATTTGTGGTTTTGTATCTCAATACCCAAATCTATTTTAATTGCCAATACATTTAATTTTCCCCAACTCAAGTCTATTTCGCCCACAACAGTAACTGGTAATCTATCTCCTTGTCTTTACCTCAGCCCGTGAGATTTTTCATCCTATTTCCTTCCCCTCCCATTGAGGAGAGGGAATGAGTGAGTGAGCAGCTGGGTGGGTGTTTGGCTGGTAGGCAGGGATAACTTGCCACACAGAAGAGGTAGGAACAGACAAAGGACGCATAAAGCCTGCCTGGTAGTCAGAAATACCTTGCTGTGTGTTTCAGGACACATCTTAGCTGCACTTCCTGAGAGATATAAAACTTTTACATTGGCTTTCTACATTTGAAAAAGCCTGGCAATTGGTATGCACTCATCTTTCACTTACTGTTGGTAACATCATCAGAAAGCAAGATAAGAAAACCCACTGAGAGAACAAATTATTTGAAAAAATAACTCAATTTTAAAAGAGCAACAACACCCTATCTGCAAGTCAATAGCTACAAACCAGCACAGAAACATAATGCTGGAAACCTGGTTGTACTGCAGCAACTCCTTGCACATATTGGAGGGTAATTGAACAGGGTCATATACACCTATTGTTCAAGCGATAAATGTTATGAGTATACTGAGCAGAAAGTATTAAACTTCCTTAGAGGACGGAGTGCAGTATTAGACTAAGGTTGTCAAATTATGATTACACATAAATTATAGTGGCAACAAGGGAAGGACTAAGTCTGTTGAGCTGAGATTAGCAACAAAAAATTCCTTTTAAACATGTGCATGTGATGAGGATTTAATGATTGAATAAGTCTTCTAAAGTTTCTAAGATATTCCCTACAAATAACCAGATGATTTTTCAGGGATAGGTTCAGAGAGTATGTCTAAGATCAATATAATTCAGACTACTAATGCTTACCTAACACTGGTTAAGCACATTTATACTGAAAATGAAAGTTTCGTTTGAGTCTCTGTGGGATCAACTGTATTATGAATCAAGTCTAATGTTATATGAAGAGAGACAGGATGTTGCAGCTGTATAGCCACAATTTTCTTAGCTTACTCATCATCCCAGTGGTATCAAGAATTGTTTTAATAAAAAAAAATCAAAACCATTTAAATCAATGCCCAACTCATGAAAACACTGATGTGTGGGATTTTAAACTATAATACATTCAAAATAAACACTACTAAATGGACAGCTCTGTCCACATTTCTTTCAGAAGGTGACGACCCACATTGCAAGGATCATAAATCTGCATACTATTATCAATGCAATGGGCACTTTCAGCTGACTGACAGGTTGTTCTACTCAGGGACAATGATGAAGAGCCATACAACAGTATTAGGCAGGAGGCAAAAATGGATCTTGATCTAAGGAGACGAGACATGAACATTTGCTGCACAGTGAGATTGTATTGTGCCTGAAGAAAACTTATGAATCTGGCTTCTGTTCTTCATAATTTTTATAATCAAAAAGAGAAAAATATTTGTGCCAGGAAACATAAGGAGGACTCCTGGAAGCAGAGCAGCTCATCTAACTGAGATCAGTGGGTGAGTCATGCTTTTTGCTATTTACCTGATTCTGATTTTTACATACTCATTTGCTTGAAAAGGATTGATTTGGAAAAGGGATCAAGAAGCAACAAGATCTGGAATAGCAACACAAGATTCATCAGAAATACAAGTCTTTATCGCTTGGCAGATGTTAATATCTTCAATAAATTTATTTAAAACTATAACTTTCTAAGAGGAAAATTACTGACTAACCTAAAATACATCTGACCATCTTTCAACATGTTCACACTAACTACATGTCTGTAGAAAAAACAGTATATGGCCTTTGTTTTTACATTTTTAACAAAACTATACTCATCATATATTAAATTATCACACTAGAAACTCTGGATAAGATCCTTCACTGTTATAAACCAGCAAAGCTTATTTTTCTTTTTTTTTCTTTTTTTTTTTGTAATTACCATTTTCTATAATCCTAGAAAGAATAATTACTAATCACATGCAGAGTTTTTTCCCCTTGATAAATATTTTATTTTTCATCTCATTTAACTTTAACTCTCTTCTTACTCATGCTGCCAGTCAAATAGATCATAATTACTGAAGTCATATCCCATCTCCCAGAAATCACTAGCAACAAAACAACTGACTTACTGACATATTTTCTGTCTGAAGTGTAAAAAAAAATGTATAAAAGGAGGAAGTTATTACAGAAAAAATTGCAGCCTAGATACAGTCCCTGCAAAATAAAGCAAATTTTAAAACACAAAAAAATACCTTTGAAATTCTGAAGGAAAGCCATCAGTATTTTAGGTGGGGTTAGTAGTGTTCAAATATTCTAAGACAGTAACCCATCATATATTACTAAGCATGGTATAAATACTTTTAAAATAATAGCAAAATAATTTCTTCCTCTAAGAAAAGTTGAGAACTGGGTAAAATTCTAGTTCTAATATAAAAAAACACTGATTATAATTCATTCTGCAGGATTTTTTTTTTCATTTTCTGGGTTTTTGTTTTCTAGAGACTACACATCCTTCAGCTCATTACAACCTTTAAAACAGTTTTCAAGATGGATCTTTCTACCATTCTTTTCTCACTCACAAATATCATTATTACCAGCATCCACTTAAATGACAGTTTTATTAATTCTGCCTAGTTAAATACATGAGTCCAGGTTTGGCCTTAGGCTTTTGCCTACTGAAAACCCTCTATAGGCAAAGTATTTTGAATCACTGTAAAGGTACTCTTTCATTTATGCTCTGAAAACCTCTTACCTCTCCTTTTTCCTTCAGATTATTAAGAGAAGCAATCTTTTTTCATCATCTCTGGCTGGAATGAAAATGCAGAGGTTTAGATTTCAAAAGGCCTCCTATTGTAGACTTTTTGAGATTCAGCCATTAGTATTTTCCTGTTATTCAGTGTGAAACAGTGGTAGGCACTAAATGGGTTCTTTTATATTGTGATTTAGGAGGAAGATTTCAAAAAAGAAAATAGAGAATAATGTAAGGATATATACAGCCTTGACAGGAAGAAAAAGCAAAGGAAAAAAAAAAAAGCAGCTCTGGACAAACAGAAGGGACAAGCTCACATATGTTTTTTTTTTTCCTTGAAACCAAACGTGACACGCAGCAGTGAAAGCTTAATAAAATTTCAGTGACTATGCTGATTAGTGTACGAGGATTTTTATTCACTCTTCAGGCAGTGCCTATTCTCAGATACTTTTGCAAATTATGCATATACAATTTATTTTTGAAAAATGTAATTTCATCCTGCAATGGAAAGTTTCTTTTTTTGTTGTTGTTCTTGTGCATGACAATAATCTCTGGTTAGTCTGAAAGATGAGAGAAAAAAACACTGAGACCTGTAAGGCCAATCTCCTATGGCAGAAAACACAAGGCTGAGCTCCACATGTAAAACCGTGAGACTCACACATACAAAACCTGTATTTCCAAATTATTAGATTACTACTGCAGTGTAAATAATGTAATATTTGGCTATATGAGTCAAACAGATCAGTTCTTCTACAGGAAAATTATCTTGCCTCTACCACATATGGTTTGGACACACTGAATCTCCACCTACCCTGTTCCCCCCTCACCAATACCTAACACTTCACGCAACCCAGCCTGCATTGCCCCCCTCTACAATTATACATTATCAATGATATTTGTGTTGTTCTTCAGGTCATGTACTTATTCACCATGCATCAGTAACAAGCATCATGAATTTAATATGATTCTGTTGTACTTACTGTTTGTTCAACGTATTTCACTGTTTCTGCTCCATAGCTCAGCTGGAATCATGTGTGCAAGGACCTGAGTCAATGAGCAAACAGCACAGCAACAGTAAGAGGTCCACTTCAGCTTGCTTTCCATTTCATTACAAAAGGAACATTTCTTCCAAGGCTACACAAGATCTTTCAGAAGAAATGTTGGGTGACTGCTTTGTTCTCCATATCTTTACCATACTGAGTTTCCATATGCCTTTCTTTGGTTTTAGTTTAATTTTGGTTTTCAGGAGGAATTCATAAATTATTTAGGTTTCCATTAAAAAAAATAGAAAGGAAAAGAAAAGGAAAAAAGTTATAGTGGAGATTTCAGATGCATTCTCACAGGTGGTACTAAAAATGAAAACATAATCTTGATTGTCTCATCTTTTCTGAATGCCCTTTACTAAGGAGTGTCTGCATCCATATCTCAGCCACCAACCATGATCAATAAATCATCAAAACTTGTCAGAATCATAGTGTCATAGAATATCTCAAATTGTAAGGGACCCATAAGGTTCATTGAATCCAACTCCCTGCTCCTCAGAGGACTACCTAACACTAAACCATATGACTAAAAGTATCGTCCAGACACTCCTTGAACTCTGACAGCCTTGATGCCACAACCACTTCCCTGGAAAACCTGTTCCAGTGACCAACCACCCTGCCAGTGAAGAACCTTTTCCTAACGTACAATCTGAACTTCCTCTGATGCAGCTTCATTCCATTTCCTCATGTCCTATTGCTGGCCACAAGAGAGAGGAGGTCAGCATCTCCCCCTCCACTGCCGCTCTTGAGGAAGTTGTAGACTGTGATAAGACTCAGTTGAAAGCCAGTGGTTTGTATGGATACAATCCCACAAAATGTTGACTTCTCACCAATTCTTCCCAACTTCTACCACCCAGAAGAGAGAAACAAATCTGCAGGTGCAGAGGCTGGTGGTTCCTCCATTCTGGGACAGAGTGGCAGAGACATGAGGGCTCTGTGCAGTCCTCATGCATGTAGAAGAGTACCTTGTATGCATTACCTTTGGTGTGGGGTTAGAAAAAGGGCCTTGGGGGCTTGGAAGACAGAATTACATAGATTCACTGGCCCATATATATATATATATAAAAGAGACTTCTTCATGACACTTTCACACAGGAAGAGACTCTGTTTTGTTACAGAACTTGCTCATAACATCAGGTTTTGGGCTACAGGTTATTTTCATGTACCCTGAAGAGTTAGTTATTTCAAGCCTGCCATGTACTGGGACTATTTAATCGTGCAGTTGAAACAGGAGCTACCAAATGACAAAGGAAACCTAAAAATTTGTTATAAAACAAGTATACAGCAAAAGAAATTAGTGGTTTAAATGAAAGAAGGAGAACGTTCAACTGATTTGAGGGATGTTTAAGATTTTAACTTTAATTTTTTTAGGCCATTAGTAGATAATTATTATTACAGTAGGTTTTCTATTTAATTGACAAACACAAGAAGCACAACAAGCATCGTTACAAGTGGTGTCCCTCAGGGGTTTGTACTGGGACCAGTGCTGTTTAATATTTTCATCAATGACATAGACAGTGAGATCAAATGCACCCTCAGCAAGTTTGCAGATGACACCAAGCTGAGTGGTGCAGTTGATATACAGGATGTCATCCAAAGAGATCTGGACAAGCTGGAGAGGTGGGTCTGTGTGAACTTCATGAGGTTCAATAAGACCAAGTGCAAGGTTCTGTATGTGGGTAGGGGCAAACTGCAATATCAATACAGGCTGGGGAATGAAGGGATTGACAGCAGCCTTGCAGAGAAGGACTTGGGGGATGAAAAGCTGGACATGAGCAAAAAATGTGCACATGCAGCCCAGAAGGCCAACTGTATCCTGGGCTGCATCAAAAGAAGTGTGGCCAGCAGGTCGAGGGAGGTGATTCTGCCCCTCTAGTCTGCTCTGGTGAGACCCCATCTGGAGTACTGCGTCCAGCTCTGGAGCCCTCAGCACAAGAAGGACATGGAGCTGTTGGAGTGGGTCCAGAAGAGGGCCACAAAAATGACCAGAGGGCTGGAGCACCTCTCCTATGAGGACAGGCTGAGAGAGTTGGGGTTGTTCAGCCTGGAGAAGAGAAGGGAGACCTTATTGAGGCCTTTCAGTACTTAAAGGGGGGCCTATAGGAAAGATGGGGAGAATCTTTTTAGCAACACCTGTCGTGACAGGACAAGGAATAATGGTTTTAAACTAAAGGANAGGAAAGATGGGGAGAATCTTTTTAGCAACACCTCTCGTGACAGGACAAGGAAT
>VZTL01050964.1:0-21151 GCA_013400535.1 Scopus umbretta | reverse complement strand
TGATTCAGTAACTTGTCTCTTGCTGATCATATACAGAACAAGGACGAGAAGCCAGTGAGTGAGGCTGGTTTACTTGCATATTTGTAGTGAGCTAATTGGAATAGGAGATAGTAGTGGTTATCATAGCTCTATAATTATCTCACAGATAATTGTCCTCCATTGGGCAGAAGGCAATGGAAATGGGATGTAGGCACATTTCCATGTTTAGTGAAATATCAGAAGTTCTGCAGCTGAGTTTGAGAGAAACATACTGACCTGTGACTGCCAGCAAGGACTGAGGAAATAATAAATAATAACTGTAGACTTCAGAGCTTATTGCTTGTAGATCTGGGTTTTCTCCCACAGGAGAAAATACTGGTTTTTATTGGAGAAAATAAAGAAAAACAAACCAAAAACCCTGCCAGGTTTTTGGCCAAAGGGCACAGAAAGATTCTTGCGTTTTGCTAACAATATTTTTGGTTTTAGGTTTTGATTGAAAATCTTTGAGGGAAGGAGACATGTTCCATTATAATATTGATTTTAGGGGTAATCTGTAATAGTGACTCCCTAAAGCCATTTCTGGATCTGCTGTAGTTTCTCTAGAATTCTTTTTTTTTTTCTTTCTACAAATCATTAGATTTGAACAGTGCGTTGACACTTTGGAATTTGCCTCGAAGCTAGAAAACAGCAAAGTATTACTTTTCATTTGGCCTTGTACATTTCTCTCCTTTTATGGCTCATCTATAACAACAGATTAAGAACTCAACAAAGAGAAGCTCTTGATGTACCTACAGCCTGACCATACATCTTTACTTCTTGACATGTGGGTAGCACAAACTCCCATTACAGCACTCTTCCCTAAGCTTTCTTACTTGCAAAGGATAAAGCTTTGTGGATGGGAATGGTTTGGGAGTTTGCCGTTGTGAAGATCTGGGAGTGCATCTAGTGCTCAGCCTCCTGGGCACCCTTGTCTGCTTACTGTTGGTGCACCCATCTAACTTGAAGCAAAGGAACCCACAAAAGCTCTGGGATTTCTCTGGTCTTTCCTGCTACAGTGTCAGTCTTCCACTGATGGAGAGACCTGCAAGTGGCTGTGGCCATTTTATTCATCTCCTCTCCATTCTGTCTGTGAGGATGCTTCTGTTTTGAATTCTGTTTTGAATGTCTTGTCATGAGACACATGGTGATCTGCAGAACTCCTGTCATCATTGCTTTTACCCATTATAGCCATGCAGACTTGCTGTTTCTGTAGACAGAGCCTGTCTTTGCGTGTCTGTCTGCTGCCAGAATCCTTTTTGTTTCCTGCTTCTTTGTCTTTTCCTCTTGTGGATGTTGAGACAAATGAGCATCTTGCTCTCAGCAGCTAATTTAGTGTGATTTTTTTGGGGGGGCAAGGAGGCACGTTGATACATTTATGCTTGCTTGTCCAGAACAGAGTAGTTTATTCTCCTCTGTCTTTAACCTCCTTCCCCTTCTTTTTCTTTCCTTTCTCTCTCTCTTCCTTTCCTTGCTGACGGTTAAAAGTCAAAGAATTAAATAAGCAATTTGTCCTCTTCAGGTTAGCATTTGAAATGAAGAGAAACAACTGTCACAAAAGGTTTGTGACAGATATCTAGTTTTTCACATTACTTTTCTCCAAAAAGCATAAACTGAACAACACATTTATTTCCAGAATGTTAGATGTTATCCCAGGGTGATTCTTCACAATATTCTGCAACAGGGAATGTGGAGACTCATCCTTCCTTAATTAATACAATATATGGTACCCACAGGCATATGGGGCTCATCAGCATATCCTACATGTTTTGCCTGTGCCAAGTTTCATACTGGCATCCCCTCTTTGGACAATTTAAGTTTTATTTTTATTCATCTACTGCTGCATTCATTTATTAAATGATGCTCTCACTCTGAAGCTTTTCAGAGGCGCTATATTCTGCCTAGAACTCTGTTAATAACTGAATTACTGAGCCTTAGCATTTCAGGCATGTCATAATTTCAATCAGAAAATGTTCATACAAATGAGGGCAATTAAAGACACAGTGAACTGAGAATTCTTATTTTGGTGTAAAACATTACTTGAATGGGTCATGTTTAAGATACTTTTCCTAGGAGACAAATTCAAAGGAATGTTATAAGTCTTCTAAACATTCCCTTCCAGGGAGAGAAACGGCAGCTCCAGTGAAATCCTTGGCTGCAGGACTGATGGGCTGAGCTGATGGAGTGTTTGAGCATGTATTTTGCTTTTCTAAAGTGGTCAGAAACCGGGCTGATTCATGTTTCCTGAAAAACCAAAGCAATAATCTATAGCGATTCCCCATCTACATGGCTTTCAAAAGAGGGTAGCCAAGCACTGGGCAAACGTTAATCAACTGGGCTTCATAATATAGTAGGCACTAAACTAATTTTAAACCAAGTGCAGGGAAAGAGATTAAAGTGGGTTTCCACTTCTTCTCCTATTTTTCTGTTTTTTCCTCTCTTATTCCAAAAACAGCAGGATGGTGGGGGAAGAAACAATGAGAAGGGAGACAAAGCTAAAAATCTGCTTACTTTTTAGTGTTTCCAAAAATACACTTTTATTCTTGTTTCCTCAAAGGACTTGAAATTTAGAATGTTAAAAACAATAGTATAATATAATATAAAGTAAAATAAAGAGTGACTTGCAAAAAATGTCCCTTCCTTCAGAAGGCAAACCAGAATCGAACTCTTCTGTTGAAATATGTTTCAAACTTGTCCACCATTAAGTTTGCAGACCTCTGATCCCAGGTAAATCCCCTCTCTCCTCTTTAGAAATGCTTTCCTGAAAGCATTGCTGCCTGTGTTGGATGCACATGGGACAGAGAGCTGATGGTATATCCTGCACTGAAGCTTTGAGACATCTTCAAGACAATAACATCTTAACTTGACGAGCTGATGCTTCATTACTTCCACCATGTCCTGTTGCTGGTACTGCTAGGACTTGGCAAAAAGAGGCTTCTTATTCAGTTAGGATAATCCCCCAGGGCTGCTTTTGTACATCCCAGATTGGCTGTATCCTAAGGAGCCAGGAGCAGCAGGCTGCATAGGAGTAGCTTATTTAGTTCGTAAGTAAGCAGCAGGACTGTGACCGTACCTGGGAGCATACCTGCTATGAGTGCTGGCTTGATGTAGCTGACAGATCTGTTCCCTGCATAATTCTCAGTCCCCATGAGAAATTATTTCAGGCTGGGAAATTAAGATGCCACCTCCAGCACATGTCCTGCCAGTGCTGCTGGCCCTTTCAAACCTTGACAGGGCTGTGAGTAAGGATCTTCACTCACACACTTTTTTGAGTTTATTTCAAAAAATGTGGTTATCTTTATTGGGTTTTATAGTATAGGTTGGGGAAGAAATGCCAGAGGACTTTAAAGGACTAAGACCTGTTAACTGGATGAGAACTAGACACAGAACTGTTTGTACTTTCTTAGTTTTTGGTATTAGCATACAGGGAAAAGAAAAAAACCACAAAAAAACCAGGAATCAACAGTTGCTTTGTTCTGTTGGTAAATATCCTTTAAAGGTATTCTCAAGTTCAGTGGCATTTCTTTCCCATTGCTATTAATTTCTGTGATATAAAAAGTCACCTTTTATGTACTGGGAAGAGGAAAAAATGTTTCTGTGTACAGCAGAGCCTGCTGTCTTGTGTGGATTCTCTAGTGATCAGTGACGTGGTTGAGCCCAAATGTCTACTTTTCCTTCAAGGACAGGATTGGTTTGGACCTCTTTCCTCTTCCTGGCCTGCTGTATCCATCAAACAACCGCATAGCAACTTTGTAGTTCTGGAACCTGTAATCCCCTGAGTTTATAGGTAATTAATTTAGACATTCAGCAGGTAGTGAGGATAAGATGCAGGTAGACAGATGCATGTATGCACATATGGAAACATGTGCAGAGGCTGTGAACACCTTCAGTTTTGTTTCCTTTGAGATACTAGGCAGAACATCTCCTTAAAATTCATTGGGACCTTTTTAAAAAGGATTGGCTCTGCTGAAAAGAAATTAGCTGAGAATAAACACTTGGCAATTTTTTTGCCTTATCTTGCAGGCTAAGTCTCACAACAATTACTTCTGCCGATGTCCAGAATTGTAACATCATGGAAATTAGCACTGGAAAAGACATAGAAAGCTCCAGGGACCTGGCTAAGACACTTTTTTACAGCATCTTCCTGCCCAGCTTTTTTCCCAAGCTTCATTTGAAATATGCTGTGCAAGGAGGTTTTGTCCATAAGTCTTCAGAGACCTCATCACATCCTACCCTATTCAGCAGTGCCTCCCCCTTTTCAGCCATAGAGAATGGTCCTGCATTCACATGTTTAACAAATACATTCTTTCCCCAACAGTTCAACATTTGTATCTGCTCTTAACTAGGGGATTTTATGGCATGTTGTTGGCCTGGGTTGCATGCACCTTGTGTGCACATTGGCTGTTACATGCACGGAGTTAATGACTGATCAATCTAGTTTTAGATTTGGCTGCAGTAAATAACAGATGAATACAGAGAATCCCCTCGACCATCTGAAGGTAACTGCAGTTACTGATATCTAGGCAAATGTGTTGCCATATCAGATGGAGAAGTTAGCCTGTTGGCTCATGTTGGAAAGGTATGTATAATTTAGCGATGGTGCTCTGTGAAAGGATCCAGATGAGTTAAGCAGGAATTGTATAGACCAGTTTTTGTTCCCATCTGCCCATACAGACATGGCCCTTTTGTTGCTTCAATGAGTTAGTCCCATGCACCACTTGGCTGGTACCACACAGAAGTGTTTATTCACTTCTGGGGCAGGATACAATCAAAATTGCAGCAGACTAATTGGCAACACCCACTAATTTGCAGTTGCCGGCAGCAAGAGGATGTGTTTTTCCGCCTTTCCATATTATTGCACAATAAATGTGCCTTGCTCCTTCCCATTTCCAGCCCTTATCTACTGCACAACATCCTGCTAAGTAGTTTCCATCTGTTTCCTCCCCCTCTTACATGAGCAGTAATAATTGCTTTCAGTTTGACATCCCAACCTGAAAAAATGAGTTTCCAAGTCAGCATCTTGGGAATGTCTCAATCCTTTGTAAAAGCTTTGATTTTGTTTTCAGAGCCAGAGCTGCTGAATGACATCTTGACTGGTCAGAAAACCTGGCAAAAAGCTCAATCCAGCAGATTCCAGACCAAGTTTGAAAGGCTGATCCCTGTGACTTGATTTTTTTTTTTTTTTAATCTTGTTGTAAATCCTTGGCACAAATGTTGCTGATGTCCAGTGATACCCACCCCCATTCCCAAGCTAATGGGCCCAGGAAATGGAGAAAGAGAGCATCCCTTATTCTTTATTGATTGTTTAGGGAGCAAGGATCAACAGCAGGCAGTCTGAATTGTTTCAGCATTCTTGATCTAAGATGCTATTGTAGCTAAATCTTGATGCTGTCTTTCATTGGTGAATGCCTGATGTCTGGAATGGTAGAAAAAAAATGCCAAAATGGTTTATTCCATGGAAGGCAGTAGAGTCTATAGAAACAGTGAGCTGAGGTGCGCAGTACGCAGGTAAGCCGGCAAGTCTGTGTATTTCTTTTTTCCTTTCTTTGCATATACTAGCATGTTTCATTTTGGACTGTATACTGTCTTATATAGAAACATTTCAGGAATAGCTACTTACAATGGAGAATACTGTGGTTTAATTGCCCTTCCACTTGCTCTCCCTCCTGGTCAGAGATGAAATAACAGCAGAGTGGCCTAGTAAATATGCATCCATGCACCATGCTCTTCCCTCGAGACAGGGATAAGGATCTTGCCCAGGCCCTATCTACCCATCAGCTTTCAAGAACACACAGTCCTCTTCCGAAAAGAAGGGAGGAAGGTTCTTGTGAAAACCAAGAGCCACCATGAGAACAAAAAAGAAAAACAGCAGCAGAAGATAGAGAAAAAGTAATCATTGCTTCCTTCCTAATGGTATTCAGAAGTAGTTTGAATTCTTAATTGTCCAGTGATCCTGCACCAGCTGTAATACTTGCTGCAGGCTCCACATTTTCAAAAACTGCTTTTGCAGCAGTCAGGGAACATGTCAGCAGAAAAAAAAATTACCTTTACTGTCACTTCTGCCTGCATCCTCTGAGCATTTTCTCATCTGAGTGGTGATAAATGAATAGGGATGATGGAGGATGTTGATTTAGCATGGTTTCTCACAGCAAGTGTGTCCTTTTTTCCTCCCCATGGCCATCCAAGGCAGCAGCATGCACAGGTGCATTTTTGTGGACCTCGGTTTAGTTTTTGCTGTCACATACAAAACACAGAGCTGAGCAGTGCATGTGGCAGAAAAAACGTTTTCAAACTGAGCTTGGGCTTCTGAGTGTTGTTACATAGTCTTGTCTTTGTAAACCTCTGAAACAGAGCTGTTTGTTAGCCAGAGAGCCATGAAACCCCTTCCCAGCCACCCCATTCTGTGGGCTCCGCTTGGTTGTAGAGAACACTCAGGGGAAATGCTAAGTCAGGGGATGCTGACATCTCTCCTCATCATACTTTAGTTGCTTAAGTAGTTTTGACCAGTGCTTCCTCCAAATGTTCTTCAGAGACATAATGTATGAGAAAATACAAGGCTGTGAAGGTGTCTCTTCCTGTTTTGTCACTGCTCTTGCATTGCCAGACCTGAGAGGTTGTTGTAGTGAGTTCTCAAGACTAGAGAAATTACTGCATGGGGTAAAGGAATAGCTTTACAGTCTGTGTGTGCATTTTTGCTGCTGTGTTGCTGCATTCATATCTTGCTCTTTCCACTGCCTCACTTTTTTACATTCTTCATGTAAAGCTTCTCCAGACAAATGATGAGAGACCATTTACTGAAAAGACCCATATTCAGGAATCAGAGCACTGCAAAGCAAAGCTGTGTTCTTTGCCAATGGGAACAGATGTGAGGTGAGGCATGAAGAAACAGCATTGATTGGGGATTTGTTTAGCAATCAGAGTCTTTGATATAAGAGTGACTTGGTTTGGGAGAAGGAAGGATGACCGATGCATGACACTGCAGGCTTGTTATCTGCCTGCAGATAACAGGAGGTTGTCTTGCTTTTGGGTTGCAGGCGATTGCTTTGTGAGATTTTCCACTTAAAGGATGGTATTCAGCGAGCAGAGGAGTACTAGGGGGGTGCTGTATGCTGGTCCTTTTTTCATCATCATTGTTGTTCTGAAAAAAAACGTAAGGATTATCAAAACCAATTAAGAAAACAAATAGATGGCACTGGGAAGGAAATTCAAGCTAGAATGACATGTTTCAGGAGACTTCTGTTGTCCTCTGGTGCTCATGTAAGTGGAGTTGATCCACAGAGCTTGGTAATGAGTATTTTGGATTTTGTTTGGAAATGCTTAGGTTCTTCAAGTTAGAGTGCCTTTTAAAATACATATTGTTGTGGCAGACCTTATACGGATGTTTCTTCTTACCTGGGCCAGGAGTAGGTTTGCCCCATTGCTGCAGGGGGGCACAGTGCGCCCTCCATCTGGAGGGGAGGTACCCAGGAGATGATGTGGGGAGCAGGTGAGGCAGCCTGGCGTGGTGGTGTCAGGACACAGTAAATGGCTCTGGATAAAAAAGTTGTGATGGATAGATAGAATCATGGAATCATTAAGGTTGGAAAAGACCTCTGAGATCATCCAGTCCAACCGTCAACCCAACAACACCATGTCCACTAAACCATGTCCTGAAGTGCCACATCTAGACATTTTTTGAACACCTTCAGGGATGAGGACTCCACCACCTCCCTGGGCAGCCTGTTCTAACGCCTCACCACTCTTTCAGTGAAAACCTTTTTCCTAATATCCCATCTAAACCTCCCCTGGTGCAACTTGAGGCCATTTCCTCTTGTCCTATTGCTGGTTACTTGGGCAAAAAGACCAACACCCTCCTCACTGCACCCTCCTTTCAGGAAGTTGTAGAGAGCGATAAGGTCTCCCCTCAGACTCCTTTTCTCCAAACTAAACAACCTCAGTTCCCTCAGCCGTTCCTCATAAGACGTGTTCTCCAGGCCCTTCACCACCTTCGTTGCCCTTCTCTGGACATGCTTCAGCACCTCAACATCCTTCTTATAGTGAGGGGTCCAAAAGTGAACACAGTATTTGAGGTGCGGCCTCACCAATGCGGAGTACAGGGACATGATCTCTTCCCTACTCCTGCTGGCCACACTATTCCTGATACAAGCCAGGATGCTGTTGGCCTTCTTGGCCACCTGGGCATACTGCTGGCTCATGTTCAGGTGGCTGCCAACCAGCATCCCCAGGTCCTTTTCTGCTGGGCAGCTTTCCAGCCACTCTTCCCCAAGCCTGTAGCATTGCTTGGGGTTGTGACACAAGTGCAGGACCTGGCACTTGGTCTTGTTGAACCTCATACAGTTGGCCTGGGCCCATTGATCCAGCCTGCCCAGATCCCTCTGCAGAGCCTTCCTGCCCTCAAACAGATCGACACTCCCGCCCAACTTGGTGTCATCTGCAAACTTACTGAGGGTGCACTCAATCCCCTCATCCAGATACTTGATAAAGACATTAAAGAAGGCTGGCCCCAAACAGAGCCCTGGAGAATACCACTTGTGACTGGCCACCAACTGGATTGAACTCTGTTCACCACCGCCCTCTGGGCACGGCCATCCAGCCAGTTTTTTTACCCAGTGAAGAGTACACCTGCCTAAGCCATGAGCCGTCAGCTTCTCCAGGAGAATGCTGTGGCAATATGCTGGTAAGCATGTACCTCTGTCTCTGTTGGCATGTCATAGGTGAGGGTCATGATTGCTGAACCACTGTAATTACAGCATTTAGGGCTACTTATGGGAAGAAGGCAGAAAACTTCTGCTGTGGACTAGAAAGTCGTGTGTCCTTTTTATATATTGGGAAATAGTGTTGCTGCATGTCATAATGTTTTTCACTAACAGTTTAAAGAATTTCCATTTGTCCTACTGTCACTGTTAACTGTGTCCAGATATTTGGAGGATTTGACCCTGATAATTACCTGGTCACAGGGACTCAGGCCCATTCTGGCATCCTTACTGACAACAGACAGTGCTTTCTTCCTTGTGGGATCACCCTGAAACTGATGGTAGCGATTAAGGAGCAGACTATTTCTCACTGGGAGTAGAATGATGAAAGCTCTGCCTGTACAGCTTTGTTTTGTTGTGTTGGGTTTTTTTGGCCACAATTCACAGTGTGCTGTGAATGGACTTGCTATTGATGTGGTGCTCTAGTTAACAAGCAGTGCCAGTTTCAGTCACCTACACAGTGGGTCATAATGTAGTTGTTCTGGCATTTGCAGCACTGGCTGATCTTAGCTGAACTCCGGCACATTCGTATGTTTGTCATTGCTTCAATTGCTATGTTTTTTGTGACATCCACAAAAATGTATCAGAGCATCTGTATTTTGTTTGTTCTTTTTTTTTTCTTCTTTTTTTTTTTTTTTAAATATTTTAGCTGTTGATGCCCCAAGGATGAAAGCAGCAAAAGATTGTGATAAAAGTGTTTCAGAACATTAGGGAATTGTGAACATTGGCTGGCTTGGAGGGAATCTATTATTTACAGTCTACTGTATCAAATTCAGCTTCCACCAAATTAGAAACTGATTTTTGTCATTGTCCTCTTTTAATCTAACCCTTTGGTTAACTCGGGAGAAGCAGCTCCATAAATCACGTGGACATCTATGGATTATTTTTTTTCCCCTGCCAGCCATTGCTAAGACTAAATGTTCATCTCCCAGAGATTCTTATCAGCCAGGACAATAATAATAACATTTTTGTTCTGACTTGACTTTCCCTCTGCCAGGAGGAAAACTATCTTTGTACTGTGCCTTGCAAAACATTTTTAGGGAGTAAAATAATGCACAGGAAGATTTGACTCGAGGTGCTTGCGTTTCAACCAGTGAGGTTAAAGAAACTCATTGTGCCTTGTTTCATGATTATCAAGGACCATGGCATGAGAGCACGGGATGAATAATGAATACTTTCTCACATTTTTTTTGTCAAAACTTCACTATTCATATATGCATCATTGTTTTTCTTTTGAAGATGGGGAAACTGAGGTAAACAATAGCAAGATGGCCCAGCAAACCAGGGGCAGATCAGGAAATTCAGTCTGTCATGTCACTATTCAGCCAAGTAGAACCCCTTTTTAATTTGCTGTCTATAAGCATGAGGCTGCTGTGCCCTCGTCTTTCCAGCATTAAATAGAGCTCTGGTTTTACTGGGTCTTGGAACCAGCTTGCTTTGCTAGCACAAGAATGGTAATTGTAGTCTTGATTTTGTAGACAAGGGATAGGCAGGTTCACCCACCAGTGCCTGGGAAGACATCTGTGTTGAAGGTTAGTATATGGCCCCTGGGAGTGGGCTGTGTAGAAAGACAAAGGAGACAAGTTGGTGGGAGGTAGGGACCTATATGCCAGGTGTCACAAGGTAGACTTGAACAGGTTTTGGTTTCCTTTGCCCTCTCTCTGTCTGACTGCAGCCTTTTAGCTAACTGGCTGCCTTCTCTCTCTCTCTCTCTCCCTCTCTTCTCCCCAGGTCGATGACTGGTTTGGATAAAGAACCTGACCTTGTGCACATGGAAGCCCGGACAGCTGATGGACGTGAGTGCCTGTAGCCAACGCTGAAAAAGTGGGCTTTGAGTCAAGAATGGAGTGGGAATGGAAATTCACTTTACTAATTTTGTCTCCCCATTTGCATTTTAATTGATAGGAAAGGTGTGGGTCATGTGGTTTGATGTGAGGCATACGCATACTCTTATCCTTAGGCCCTTGGGGGAAATTCAGAGGGTGCAGGTCTTGTGTCTGTGGAGAGGCTGGGCAGAAGCACAATCTGTTGGGCTAAGGAGCTGTCTATTCTGTTCCCTATTTAGCTGTTTCAGTATCATGTATTTGAATCATAAAGAGCTGGGCTGCCAGCACTGTGCAGTACAGCCTCTGTGCATTTCTACAGGTGTTCGGAACAGCTAGGTTGTACCTCCGAATTTGAGAAATCGCCTACAGTCAGATTTCTGCTCTGGCCAGAATGTCACTGTGCCCCAGGTACCCTTTGTCTCATAGTGAAAGGCTTTTTCAGTTTTACTTATGATGTATGAATAGGTGCTCCATATCAAAACATTACAGGCCTTGAAAAGATGCCTGGATCTGAAGTAAAAAAGAAAGGAAAAAAAAAAATTTAATCCCTCACTGAAGTGAATCCAGTCACATTTGTGGTAGAATAGATTCCTATGTAATTAAGCTCCAGTGAAGAAGACAATATTAGAAGTTGACTTTTTCCACCAGCCTTTCCAAACTATTTTAGGTATCTCACACAGGAACTACAGCATGGTAATGTATCTGTGCCTGGGGTGGAACCGGCTTTAGTCCAGCTCCGTGCTACACAGCATGTGGGACATGTGTCCCATTTACACTACAGGGACAGTGTAAAAAGCAGCATAGGACTGAGGTTGTAGAGGATTTCTGAGAGGAAAAGGCCTCATTTTTGTTGGTTGCAAACTTTTTTCTGTTTCAGTCAAGTGCTGCGTAGGCCAGATGCTATATGAACAAGGTCCTGTCTATCAGGGTGGCTTTTCTGAGGCTGTGGATCTTCTAAAATCACTCATAGGCCTCCCACTGCTCTTTAGTGATGGCACCTGAATAAATAACCAGGCAATAAAAGCTGAGGGGTGACAGCTGTTTGTTGAATATGTGGAAAAAGCAAATCAGGCCAGCAAGTGGGTGGGAAAGGTAGGGGGACTTCTTCAGTGACTTTGCTGCTGTGTGTGCTGTTGCAGGGATACTGGGAGAAGTGGCCAAAAGCAAGTAAAAAAGCAAGCAAGTAAGCAAATGAACTGCTGATGGAGTCTGTTTTCAAACTAAGTTTAAACTTGCTCACCCAGCTATTTGAATATTGGATGTGTCAAAGATATAGATGTTTCATGTGAAAGATGTCTCTCCAGCTTGCAGACAACTCTCTTCCTTCAGGTCTTGTTTGCTTGAGGGTTTGCTGTTTGTTCTTGTTTTAATGTATAAATTCAGCATTTTTAAATTGGCAGTTGATGGTTTTGAGGGTTTCACTGAAAGTCAGGCTTAAACCAGTAGTGTCAGCAAAACAGACCCATTGTATGCCATCGTCCCAGCAGCCAGCAGGCACAGGCAAGACCTGGTAGGCTATGTTGGCCCCACTGGCATGTTCCTCTGAGGGACAGCACCAGAATGACTCCTCTTCCAGCCAAGCACAGCACAAAAGAACTGTATTGCTCCAATTAGAGTTTTTAAGGCTTAAAAAGATATTAGTTTGTGTTACAAAACATCAACTGCCTCAAAGCTATAGCCTCACCTGGTGTGAAATGGTACTGCTCTGTATACTTAGGAATGGGAAGTTGAACTTTTCTCATAGTTGGCTCTGTAACTAAAATGGGCCTTCGTGCTCTCAGTGGAATGGCTGAGGCACTTATACCTGCTGGAAAATGGGTCCCTGCAGTTATTTCCTCTTGATCAGAAAGTTTCTGATGAAAGTTTTCCTCAGTAGTGGGGAGAAGAAAGGGGAGGCTTTTTTAATGCCACTTAGGTCAGTCTGGTGGCTTAGTCACTTATCTGATGCATTAACAGACACAGATTTGAGTATCTCATTGCTTAGCTCAATGCAGGGACAGGGATCCCTGTCTTCAGTGTCCCTGGTCACTTGAAAAGTACATGATTCTTCTAGAGGAGGCATTTGTCTTTCCTCTTCTGTTTTCCTCCATGCTTTTTGTTTAAAAGAAAAAATAAATAAAGAGAGGGGGAAGTGGTATTTAGGATTAGACTCCTGAACTTGATTTTTTTTTTTTTCTTTTAGTGTTAATGGGACTTAAGAACCTTTCTAATACCAATTCAGACATCGGAGCCCTAAATATGCTCTGTGGCTGGGAACAGATAGTGGGGCATGCTAGAGTCTCATTCTAAATATGAGTCATAAATGAGTCAGGGCTATCAATAAGTTCATGTTGCTTGGAGGTGGAAGTCCTGTTCACCGCTCTGGTGTCTGTCCTCCAAGATGTCTTGACCCATGGTTTTGTCTGTCCGGTCATTAGGACAGGTAGGGTCCCTGAAAAAACTCTGCCCCAGTGTCTAGTCTCCTTAAATGTTTGTAAGATGCTGCTAATTCTAGTGCCTAGCTGATCTCAAGCTGTTCCTGTCTTTTGTAGCAGATTAAGTTTTTCAAATTTTTTTGACATCTTGGCAGAGCCATTGTAATAGAATAATAACCTAGGCTTGCATTTTTAAATTATAAAAACATGTAGGAGCCTTGGGCACTGTACCTTCTGCCTGGGTGTAATAGGCAGCAGCAAGGACAGGGTTGGGTGCAAGGGGACTATTACAAATACACTGACACAAGCACCCACCAGCACTTCTGGGAAAGATATATTAAACTTTCTGATGTTCAGTGAGATAATCTTCTCCCTACTCACAGATACGATGCAATAAACAGTATTTTAATTAAAGGGAAAAGAGGGGAAAAAAACTAACCATAAAGATAAAACAGGGTAACTAATTCCTGGGGAATAATTTACAGTCCTGTCTCCTTTCTAGATCCTCTTTTCCTTTAGGGGAAAAACTGTAGAGGCCAGCTAGTTTTTTTCCCCTTCCCATGGTCACCTTCACTGGCAGTTTGTGATTTTAAGTCTTGCGTGGCATCAGGACCTGACTTAAGCTGAGCCAATCTGCCAATGCAGCTCGTATTCATCAGCTACCTTCTCCCCATTAGCCAAGCTGGCCAGCCATGCCTGCTTTTAGCTGGCTTGTTAACACTGCCAAGGAGGAGCAGGCCCTGCTGACCTGTGTCTCTGTAAGTCACAGTAACCTGCACATAGGTCTGTCTTTTGCAGCCTTCAGCACAGTGACAGGTTTGACTATTTCAGAGTCTCCTTTCAGGGACCAACATCTTTGGGTGTTATCCACCAGAGAGAGCCTCTTGTGCTCCTGCTTCCTGCCAAAGCTGTCATGACTGGTAGGCAAAGAAGAGACTTAGTAGTTTGGCTCATTTCACCAGTTTATACTGCAAATTTAAAGAAATTGTTTCAGTTATATCACTGCTGAAAAGGGTAAAAATATATTCCAAATTCTCAAGATGGGAGACCATGTTAATTAGCAATGGGGAGGTGTTTCAAGCTCCTCAACTTGAAAATGGCTGCACATCTGAGAAAGCTATTCCCTAATACTAAGTGAGATAAGTTGGTGGGAAGGGTTTGTGTGGAGGTATGGATGGTGGGATTTGAGCTGCAGCAAACCCTCCAGGCTGCTTGATGTCCATATTGCCTCATTCACAGATGGGCTGAGAAAGTAGCTGGATTTTGGGTTATGAGCAAGGAATTTTTTGAGGCTGTCTAGGAAATAGGGAGCTCTTCTCAACTCCTTTTGCAGTGGAACATAATAAAGAGAACCCCAAACCCGAACCCGCTAATTATGGTGTTGCGTGGGATATATATAAATTGGAAATAATCCCTCGATAGAAGCCAAACTCCCTTAAGGCATGCATCTTCCAGTGAAAGGTAAGCAAGGTTTAAAGGCATAACTGGGGTACATGCCACCTGCCCCTCTAGGTGGCCATCTTTTTTTTTGTGGCTGTGCAAAACAGGACTGAAAAATTAACACCATTAAAAGAAGAGGGAAAGAACAGTTTGGAAGTTAGGATGCCCCTTTCTCCTTTAATTGACATTTTTGTTGAGGGGCCCTGTACTTTCTATATAGGGGAAGATGCGCTCTGCAAATGGGACCACAGCTCATGAAGGTATAATACTCTTCAAGAAGCTTGAGCAGGGACTTGGGGTTGTTTCTTGCTTCCAGTCACACACAAATGTGAATGTCATGCTGTCATACTTTCACCTGATTTTTTAATATATTTAAAAGAGAATTATTTTTCTGTTTTTGTGGGGCAGCAGGAAGCACGGCAAGACTTGAACTTATTTTTGTGTCCAAAAGCAGACAGGTTTGAAGATAATTTTTTTGTGCCTGTGTTTTCTTTCATAATCTTTGTGTTGTAAAATATATGCAAATAAGTAATCAAGAAACTAAATAGAAAATGGGTAGTGAGCTACCCCCCTTTTCCTCCACCAACTTCCTGTGACTATTAATCAGGTGCTATTCTTTGAGTATATTTGATTGCTGGTGTAACACACTCAAAATGACAGATTTCCCAATAGGCAGGAAGCTAGTTGTCATATCAGCACTTGTGATTTATTTGCATTTATTTGTGACAGGTTTTTATTCCTCGTCCCATTCTGTCACTCAGCAGCAGCAAATTAGCCCCTTTTTGGAGGGATAAGAATATCCAGGCGACTGTGTGAGAGAACACATTGGAAGGAATGAGCTTCTAAAAATACGGCTCCTGACCTCTCCTCCTTGTTCTACCTAATTTTAGTGCTACTTCAAAGAACAAGTCAAGGCTGCTGAGCTCTTTGGGTAGCATGGCAGTAGATAAGACCCTCTTGTTTTCCGGGAAGTTGCTTTATCCACTGCAAAGATGTCTTAGATTCCATGTTGAGGAGGTAAATAGTAGCTCTGGGCCAAGTGTGTATGTTTCAGCTGATGAAGAACCTTAATTTATCCCAACTGAAAGTCCAACCTCTCTACCGCTGCTGGTATTTTATGCTGGGAGAAAGCGCAACTCTGATACTCCAATTATTTGGCACTGCCTCTAGGTTAGATATTTTTCACTCTGCACTTTAATTACCTCCAAGTACTCAGAGCTGGCACCAGCAACAGTTTCTGCTGCTTTAGCATCATCAATGGGACTATGTTTTCATTGCTGCACCAGACCTATGCAACTGCTCTGAATCAGCCATGTAGCCCATATTAACCTGGAATTCCCAGTGTCTCAACCCAGAACCATGTCTGCAGCCTTTAAACATGGACCTTCAGTCATGCGACTAGTCATGAACCTTTATCAGATTAAAGCTTGGTTATAGGTTGTGGTATTTTTTAGACAATATATTTTTTAAAAAGTATTATTCTTGTTATCAGTGCCTCTGACTTGCATTTTAGAATGCCTCTTTTTGCATTCTTAGAAGCCTGTTGGTGGGACAAGGCTAAGAAAGGGGAAACTGCCAGTTTGTGGATCTTGTCTTTGAATCTGGGAAGACACCTGAGTGTCAGAGGATTTCAGGCATGTCCGCAAGCGCTTTCCACTGAACCACATTTTGCTGTTACTGGAAAGACACAGACTAAGGACAATAGCAGGTTTCATGGGATGGAGAATCCTGTATGTAGCTTTGCTAGGCTAGTTACTGTCCTTTTAAACTTCCCTTTCAACCTTTTGGGCTCAGTTTGACAAGATCCTTGTTAATAGGTGTGGTTGTGAACCAAAATCATGGCACCAGGATGACCCCAGCCCTTATAAACTCACTGTTTTCTTCCTTGATGGTCTGTCCTCAACCTTTGTAGAAAAGTGAACAAGTGCGTGAATCTAAGAAGCCTGTAGAAGTGCCACAGTGTAAAGATATGACCCTTTTATCACTACAGCTGTCATCATAGTTGTATTTTTGTTTCCTCCCTAATTTGCAGTTTTCAGAAGAGCGGCTGAAAGGCAGAGATGGCATGTTTAGATTACATACATCCAGAGACGCAGTGCCTTGATTGTTCTGTTTCATGAGATCCTTTCCTAGCCTGAGTGAAATAATGCTTAATCCCTTATAACTCCCGCCAGCTTGCTGGCGGTGAGCACATCTCTTCTTGCCACTCCAAGCAACTTTCTGTATATATACCTTTGCCTCATGTCTTCTTCATGTTCTCCCAGTCCTGTTCCTTCTCTCAAGCAATGTCAAGGACTGACAAGGCGTCCCATTCTGATGGTATTCTCATCTTCTTTCTAGACAGAAGCACTTGATGCCTCTTGCAGTGCATGTAACTGCTGTTGAGACTTTTCAGTTAGTCATGCTATTTCACATCCATGCATTTTCATACCTAGCCTATATTGGCTATAAAGACTTAATTTTGGGAGATGCTTGTCATTTTCACAACAAAATAAGTTAAACTTAATAGTGTTGATTTGGGCTTTTTTTCCTCCTTGTATGTCAATACTACAATTAAAACCAGTCATCAAGGCTAGGGTATTTCAGGGGGAGGATGGGGACATAATTCCCAGCAGGGTAGTGGAATTGATAAATTCTACTTGGGTGGCTTTTGAAATCTTCTTCTGCCCCATATGGCCTCATCACCAGTTTTCAGATGCATTTATGATTTGTATCTTCCATTTATGGTTTGAACTCCAATCTCTTGAGGATTGTCTGCACAATGGGGAAGGGAGTGGTGAGTGTGGAGGTGTGATGATTTCCTGACTCCAGAGACCGGTTACAGTTTTAAAGGCTGGAGGTAGATCATGCAATAACATGTAGCTAGTTGGGGATGAGGTTAAAACTTCTCTTCAGAGACTTTCTTTTGAACTGCTGATGACATTTTCAGACAACAGGCTCCTACCTGGGCATTTCTCATGTGTACATATTCTCCCACTACAGACACCCACTATTTGACCTGTCGGATCCAGGAGTGCTCAGAGACCAAAAGGAGTGGGCCATTTTCGCGCTCCATTGACATCAGCTCCCTTGTTGTTCAGGATGAATACATCTTCATCCAGGTACGTTGACTTGATACAAATGTGTCATGAATTCTGCCTGTGTGAAGCATTTGTTCTGTGCAAAACAGGAGGCATATTCTTAGGATAAGTGCATGGGACTGCAAGTTGTAGGAGCTGGCAGTCTGTATCTGCCTGCTATAGATACACAATGCAGTCTGGGATAAAACAGTTGATCTCTCCACTCATCACTTGTCTCATGGTGAATCTGATATATTTTGAAAGTTCATTCATCAATAGTCATAAGGGTCCATGGGTTTCACAGAAGCTCTAAATTGCTATTGCTGTGGCTACTTGGAATATACAAAGAAGCTAGTGATGAACTGGAGAGAACAGAGAAGAAAAAAGGAAAGTTGTGAGTGATCATTTTAACAACTGCAAAGGTTTATGCTGATTTGACAGTCAAGTAATGCTAATGGAGTGAACAAAGATTTGCAGTAGGAGGTAAAATAGCAGAGAGATTGCAAAAAGATGTTACAGGGCAACTTCAAAGTGGAAGATGGCTGTAAATTTGTCAGCTATTTGATGATGATTTTGGAGATGAGGAAAAAGTGACAGAAATTGAATGAGAAACTACTTGTTTTTGAGATTTTCCGAGAATACATGGGCTGGCTGGAATAAGGCCATCTCTCCCTATTTCATACCTGTAGAAGTGTCAGAATGAATAGTACAGTATGGAAGAACACTTCCTGAAGATGTGCCATTTGGGTGAAAACTGGGAGACAGCTGCGGTCATTCCAGGTCATAAAAAGTGCAGGAGACAACATGGTGATGCTAACTGCTTGTTACCAACACTGAAGAGGGGGAATGAGAGGACATGGGGTTTGGATCCAGGTAGTGCAGAATAAACATATGCTTCCCTTTTTGAGTAAGACTGGGTTACGTTGAGCTCCTTTTTCACTTTCTTGAGGGAATATTTTTCTTAAATGCATCCAGATTATAAGAAAGTTCTGCTGTGTTTATTGTGAAATTGTTCTTAGAAAAGGCAGTTTTAGTGGGAAGGCTGATAATTCTGTGCTGGGATTAGGTGGAGGACTGGATCCATATGACCTGGGAGAACTGCAACATGGAAACTGCATGCACTCAAGTAATATTGGCAGACTTCTCCTCCCACAGGAGGGGAGTCTACTGCTCTGGAGATGACCGATTGCTATGGGAGCCACAGCTCCCTTCATTTCCTTATGAAACCCAGCCTGCTACCTCTTCCTTTAGCATCATGGGGAGACCTGCTGCTAGAATACACTGAGAATGTAACATTTGTAACTTAGTAAGTCATGATTTGACTAGAGGCGATGGCTTTCCAATCAGTAAATGCTCTGCTCTCCAAGGAGTATTTTAGAGATGCTTTTAATCTGGTGTTTTATATCTGCAGCTGAGGGTATTGTGGAACATCCCATTTTTTACGGCTAGCATGAAGCCTTACAGACATCTCTCATTTCACAGCTCCCACCTGTGTTAAAACAAGGCTGCTCTGTTTAGAAACTTGTGCTCACAGTGAGGACATCTGCCTGGTGTGTGCATTTCTTTGCCTCAAATTAGCAGTGAGCAGCTCAAGCTAATAGCTGCTGATTGCCTCAAGTTAAAAAAAAAGTGTGTGTGTTTTTATGTGTATACCAATGCATGCATGTATATGTATGTAATAACTCAAGTGCTTTGAATATACTTAGCAATGTTTTATTATAGCTTAATGAGTGTTTGCAGTGAAAATCATATACCACACTTCTAAAAAATGTTAAATATACACACTGAACATATCTGCTGCTTTGGGCAGGAGACTCTCCCTTTCACAGCTTGTCAATCTCTTTCTCTCTTTTTTTGCATCACACTTTCAGGTTTTCTGACTGTCCAGCAGCCTGTCATAAGTGGCTGCAGAAACTGGGCATGGATTGAGTCCATAGAATCATAGAATCGTTTAGGCTGGAAAATACCTTTAAAAGCATCAAGTCCAACCATTAACCTAGCACTGCCAAGTCCACCACAAAACCATGTCCCTAAGCACCACATCTACATGTATTTTAAATGCTTCCAGAGATGGGGATGCAACCACTTCCCTGGGCAAGCCTGTTCCAATGCTTGACAACCCTTTCAGTGAAACATTTTTCCTAATATCCAATCTAAACCTCCCCTGGCACAACTTGAGGCCATTTCCTCTTGTCCTATTACTTGTTACTTGGGAGAAGAGGTGTGACAGCAACCTTGCTACAACCTCCTTTCAGGAAGTTGTAAAGAGTGACANCCCTCATCTGCTAAGTGGGTCACCTTGTCATAGAAGGAGACCAGGTTAATCAAGCAGGACCCACCTTTCATAAACCCTTGCTGACTGATCACCTGATTGTCCTGTATGTGCCACGTGATGGTACTCAAGATAATCTGCTTCATAATCTTCCCCAGCACCAAAGTCAGACTGACAGGCTTGTAGTTTCCCGGATCCTTCTTCCTGCCCTTCTTGTAGGTGGGCGTCACGTTTGCTAACCTCTAGTCAACTGGGACCTCCCTGGTTAGCCAGGACTGCTGATACATGATTGTAACTGGCTTGGTGAGCACTTCCACCAGCTCCCTCAGTGCCCTTGCGTGGATCCCATCAGGCCCCATAGCCTTGTGTGTGTCTAAGTGGTGTAGCAGGTTGTTAACCTTTTCCTCTTGGATTATGGGGGCCTCATTCTGTTCCCTGTCCTTGTTTTCCAGCTCAAGGGGCTGGGTAACCAGAGAATACCATGTAGTACTCGAGTAACATGCAGACACTTCGGATTCCCAGCACACACCTTTCTGAGCTGAAGGTGTGTTAAATCCACCGTGCCCAGCATATGGTTGACGGGCTATGCAGAGTGTTTGCCTGGTACATATGTAGGAGTGCTGATATGTCCTGGATGTATTAGTCTCACAAGCCATGTGATGTAGTTGCCTATTATGGGATGTGTCAGATTGACTGTGTGTGCAATGTCTCATGCATATCATTCTGTCTGGATAATCTTGGACAGAAATAAGGGAGTCAGCTCTTTTGAATTTCAAATATTTGACAGAGATGAATAAATAAATATCAAATTAAATGTTAAGAACCTGGTGAGGTTTAATAGCTGCATAAAGGATGAGTTCATGAGTTCTGATCTGTCTGTGCTGGAACAAATCAGAAGTAATGTCTTGGAGTAGAGAGAGGAACTTGTTTCTTTTAACATTTGTCATGAAAACAGTAGATTTTTAGTCTAAACCAGTAGTCTGTGTTCCTCTAAAGTGAGTGGAGATATCAAAACCTTCAGGGGCAATTAATCTTCTCCTGTTGCACTTATTGCATGATGAGATAGGTCTCTATTCTCTCTGAATATTTCTTTCTCATTAATATTAGAAGGAACTTAAGTATAGCTTAGAGAAGACCCCTAACTTTTTGACAGCTAAAATTAGGGAAGGTAAATCCCAGCTATCGATATCAATGTTTTAGATTATCTCCATACAGTTATTTACTGGTGAATATCTATTCTAATCAAGTTGACGAACAGGCCTATAGAGTAAGATTCTTGGGAAACATTAACCTGTGTAACTGCACTCAAAGCAAATTTGATACTATGGTTCATAATGGATAGGGGAAAGAAGAATCATAGAACCATTAAGGT
>VZTL01050963.1:0-22783 GCA_013400535.1 Scopus umbretta | reverse complement strand
AACTCCACTCCCCTCTAGCTGCTGGAAGGGAAAAGGAGCTTGCTTCTTTTTTTCCAATTTCAGGAGACTTCTTTAATTAAAAAAAGGCTTTCATTTTTTATAGTCTGTCCCTACTTTGAAGTTATCTTCAGTTACAGCTTCACTGCTGTCCTAAGTTTATAACCAACTCAGCTGACCTATATTGCAGGTCCCTCCTTTGCCATTATTTTATATGGTCATTTGATGGCTAACATTATGCCTAGCAGTCTCTATTTCCTGTCTCTTTTATTGTAGCTGGATCTCTGCTTACTATGTGTTATCTTAGCTATTTGTACATACTAGCTATTTGCTGTAACACAGAGTGCCTTAGCAGGAAGCAGAGCCTTGATTTTCTGACAAATTTCTGCTGATCTCTGCACTGTGAAGAGCAGCAATGCTGTGGATAGGTAACCCCTGCTGCCTCTTGGCTCCTTTTACTTTTGACTCTTCTTTTCCACTGCTTTGTGGAAGCCTTGGGAAGAAATGATGCATTGAGAAAAACAATGCTAGTGATTTAAATGTAATGGTCTCTGTTGGTTTCCTTATTTCAGACTAAGAGGAAGTATGAGATTAGGGTCATGGTTTTCATTTAATGTATTATTAAGTTTTATGCAAAAAGATGGGCTCAATTATTTCTGTGTGAAAGCACTTTCATTTCACATGTGTTGGAAGTTATTCTTCTGGATTACAAGTAAATACCTACTTAATCTGTTTCTTAAGAAAAATATTACTATTATTCTTCAACATTTCTGGGCATGACAACACAACAAAGGTTCTTTTCTGAATTCTGCTACAGCATATTGGAGCCTTGTCCTTATATGCTTTTCAGTTACCATATACCTTTTGTTTCCTAGCTTTAGTATCTCGGGGATAGCCCATATTCCAGAGAATGGAGAAACAATCTTTGACCTTACTTCTCTTCTGTAAAAACAAACTAATCTGATCTTTCTGATAGGTGGGCTGGAACTGCTAAAGGGTAAAATATTCTTTGCTGTTCTTGATTATTGTAGTCTTTACACATCCCATAAGGTTCATTGGCTGTTCATTCCTCAACAGTATGTTTATTTCCAAGTTCAGCTAAGGCTTTTTAATATACTAGATATAAACAGTCTGTGTTTACTGCCTGGTTGACAATGCACAGATGACCCTCCAACCAGTGACAGAAACGTATTCCGATAACAATGTTTCCTTACATACTGGAGATTTTGAGTGCATATATAATTCTCTTTTCCTAGCATTCACTAAAGGTGATGCTGCTCAACCTAACACCTCTTGCCGTAAGTAGGAAAAGTTCAAGTAGGCTGTTATTCTATTTCCTGAGCCACGTAAGCTGTACCAGAGAAATATTCCCTCTTCAGTTTATCTGTCACAAGGATTACCCTTCCTGGATAATATGTGCTCAATGGCATCTACATGATGCTTTCCAGTGGCTTGTGACAGGTTTATACCCTTGCAAAGAGCTAAGATCGAATGACAAAACTATTCCGTGCTGGAAAACCACCAACCAGCACCTCCTTTTCATCCAAAGTTATTCTTCTCTGTGCCATCCAGGACCCTAATAACAAAGTTGGTTTTACCAGAGTGTTGCTCCCAGGTCTCCTTCAGATACATTATTCTCTTGCTCTAGCTGCTTCACAGCTTTGTGAAGAATTTTATTTGGTTTTGTTTAAAAAAGATATTCCTGAGTCTCAATGATGCCATCATGTAATGTTTCAAGGGCAACATAACAGAACCTGAGAGACTGCAATAAAACATAAGATCTGTCAGATCTGTCTCACAGCACACTTCAGTCTTTCATGTTTTTTGATCTTTACATTCCCTTGGAGTTTTAGTTTCCCTGGAGCTGTCCAGATTTCCTCAGAAGCCAATAGATTCCTCATTAAGAGGATCTGAGTTTTGCTCTGCTTCAGTATGCCTACATTTAGTCTGATATTCACCTCTCAGCATTTGCTTTGGTGGTGTTACTGTCTGAATTGCCATATTACCATGTAGTATGGTCTTTTCATAAGCCATACAGTAAATTCAAATTTGGTCTTTAGTAAGGGGAATTCTGTTCAGTGATTTTATGCAAGTATCAGCTTCTGATACAAAACTTTAGTTTTCCTAAAAGTTTTCTTGACATTTACAGGGCTGCTGGCCTACTCAGTAGTGTACGATAATTCATTTTCTTTGCTGGCTTGCCAGTAATCTCATGACTTTACCATCAGCATCTGCATGTCAACACCATGAAATGTAGCTTTATAGTCTGATAAAATTCCTAACAGGGCCCAAAATGATTGTACTTTTCCCTCTCTCAGTTTTGTTTTGCAGTCAAATATGTGATGCCAAGCAATAAATAGAATAGCTGCTATGATTTCCAGAAATGTTTCGTTGTGTATTCCTCAACAACTCATGTTTGCCTGTTGGCATCATCATAGTTGCATATTATATCACTAGTAATTGCACATCTCAGGTGAAACACCACTTATGTCCTTGCACATTCATGTGGCACCACTGGATGCTCCTGCCTGGCCAGCACATACATGCCTGACTCAGCTTTGTTTGCATCTTAATTACATTTTCTTCCTCGCTGTGTCACTAGCCACCCATCCATATGTTTCATATACCACATGCTGGATTATAACGTAATGGGCCTACTTATTTCTATAAGAATACTACCCCTTTTCAGAGGTGCTGCAGGCACAGGGAGCACTCCAGCTAAATACAGTACAGCATGTCTCCTTGGTGCCTTCTCCAAAGTCTTCTGTAACTTGTGTTCCTCTTCCCAAGCTCATTGCAAACTGTTCCTGCCTTCTTCCTGCCTATACCTTCAATGATATGATAGCATAATGACATAATGACAAGCACAATGACAATGAATTGTTCTTGACAGTAATAATTCTTAATCAGTGATGCTAAGTGATTTCTTACTGTATGAGACAGAAATAGATCCCCCCCCCCCTTCCCCCCAGTATTTTGGTGGGTGGAGATGTTGTTGATTTTCATTGAGATTCTTATAAGACTTTTGGCCTGGACTTTGCAGCTACCTGTTTCATTACCTGAATGAGGAGAGAAAGCTTCTAGCTCTCACATAAGAGCTTTTGCCAAAGGAATTTATATCTTTATGCCCATTTTACAAGCAGGATGCAAGAGGAGAGTGGCAAAATGGGACAGATTTCACCTGTCTGATCAACACAAAACATGCGTAAGATTTGTATTGCCCACACTAGATTTTGTAATACCTGCTCCGCCACTGAAGCAAGAAATGTGTCACCTCGACTTCAGGTGGAAGTATTGTGATAACAATCCAGTTTTTGAGAGCTGCACTGCAGTCATCTGCCCCCAAAATAAAATCACTTTTTTAGGTGTAGGTGGCTTTGTTCAAAGAACAGTGTCCACTTTTGATCAGCAATGGGGACTTCTGTCTGAGTTCAGCATTTGAACCTATCTCAGAAATCAGCTTTGAGTTTACAAATGTTTTTCCATGTAAATCACAACTAGACTGTGGTGGTTTTCTCCTGACATTTTCCTCATTTGCTTCCATTTTTAAAAACCTTTGATATTTAGACAGACCATATATGTCAGCCAGTGCTGTATGCCATGGACAGAAATGACAACAGGAAAGAAATAGTTTGGTCCCAAGGCACTGAGTCAAAATAAAAAGCCAACTTATTTAATTAAAATTACACAGATGACAAAGAAAATAATCAAAGNTAAAATTACACAGATGACAAAGAAAATAATCAAAGTATTAAAATGAGAAATAGAATGGGTAATAAAAAAAAGCAAATGTGAAACTGTATGCGAAACCAATAATCCCATCTACTCCGAGGATACCGATGAGTCTCAGGGATATGCAGGTCCCCACAGTCTCAGTAAGACTTGCTCAAATATTGTGGGAAATTACTACATCCTCTCTGTGACTCCATTTCCATGCCCAGGTGATGGTTTCTCTGCTTACAGGTATTCTTGATTGTGGCTCAACTTCCTGCTGTGCAGCTTCTCTAGTTAAAAACAGATACAAGTCATCAGTTGAGCAGCTCCACCCCGACAGTAGGTCATGGCAGGTACAGTTGAAAAACAAGACAAACAGACCCTAGAACTTCTACTGGTGGTCCCAGTGCAGCCCTGAGCTGCACAGCCACCCATCTCCTCCAGCTCTGCTCTGCTCCAGAGGAAGGCTCTCTTCCCTTGCATGCATTTTAATCCCTGAGGTGTGTGGGGCAGATGTTAATACCGTCAGGATCGGAGGTGCTATACATTTGCATGGCACACACTTTGGAGGAGCTATACATTTGCATGGCACACACCTGGCTGGCTCCATGGGGAGACAGGGCAGGGACAGGAGTACACAAGCACAAAGCCTCAGAAAAGCCACAGATCACCCAGTGCTGTCCCTGCACTGAATACTGCAGTTGCCTGAAACACCGTCGTCCGAAGACAGGTTGTGAGATGTCAGTCCATAGTTAAAAAACCTTCTCCGTAGTGAAATGGGACAGAAAGTGGAAGAGAGAGAGTAGTAGCTATAAAAAGGTTAACAGAGTTTCTCTTTGGTTATAACCTCAGAAAGCCTCAATAGTCATAATAATAAAGGAAGTCATAGTTACATTATTTATTAAAATTTAAAGATAATCAAAACCGCTAGATAAATGTGTAAGCAGAAAACAAAAATTCATGTGTCTCCCTCAGCTCAGACTCCTGAGGACTTCATAGAGACCCCTTACCACAAAGACTCTTTTTGGTAGTTCAGTAATACATATACCACTAAAGTCAGATGATGACACAAATGGCTAGTAAAGGGCTTAATTCACTTTCTGACAAAACTGATGGAAGTAACCCAACAATTTCTAATCTTTTTTTCCCCTGTTTTTTTTTTCCTTCTGTATCCTTCACTGGCAGGTTCTTTGTTTCTGTCTTTTACAGGGATGCAATCTGCTTCCTTCTAGGTTTTTTTTTCCCTTCTGCTCCCTTCCCTCCCTCTTTTCATACCCTCTTAATTTTTCCTCCCTTACTATTTCTCTTCCTTTTCCTACCTGGTGCATGTATACTCACACACACATGACCAGCCACTCAGTCCTCTTGACATTTCCTTTTCTTCCCTCTCATCCCTTGTTTTTCCTACCAGATGGCCAAGACAAAAATGCCACAAGAACAGCTTGTTCTCGTGATATGTAAATACTGCAAAAGCAGCCACAGTCACTCTATTTTCGCCAAGAAAGACCCAGAAGATGGCTCTTTTTCCACCAACCACAGAGGTTTCTGCTCCCTTAAAATTCACAATGCTCTTCTGCTTCTTCCTCTGTCACCTAGGATAGCTGCTCCCTGGCTGGATGAAGACAAGTTTCAGAAGGAGTACAATTCCCAGATGCATACGTCCGTGGCACAAGTGCAGGTCTACACTCTGTTTTATCACCAAATGAGGTTAAAAAACAGCGATCCAGCAAATGTTCACTTAATCACACTAAGTATCTCATAAACATGGAACAAGACAGCATCTGTCACAAAGCATTTATAATCTGAATTAATCTAAGCAGAAGACAAGACACACAATGGATACAGATAGAAAAGGACAGTCAAAGGGAGCAGTGAGACATTATTTGTCATCATGATGGGACCCAAGCTCAACACATCTGCACTATAAACAGTGTTAGAGAGACCGGATGCTAAACTCCCTGACAAAATGACTTTTGGTATGATAGTTCTTACTTTTTTAGAAGACATAGAAACATTAACAAAGAAAAAGAAAATCATCCACTGAACTCTTTCCTGGGAGGTTAGGTTCTTCCTCTACCTCCTTCACCCAGGGAGCTCCTTTCCTATCTGACTGCAAAACCTGCAGACCTCATACCTGTGGGACAGAGCTGAGCAATTTTTAGTTGAGTGCATATATATCTTCAAGATTTGTCTTTAACATGAAAGAAAAATTTGTTGATGCCTTTCCTTTTTGGAATACACATTTTAAGGCAGATTTTCAAATCTGTTGCCCACATCCTATATTTGGGCATCTATATTCCAGTTTTGACATGTAGGTGAACAGACATACACAAAGGCTATAGTTTAGGTTACCTTTCAAATAGATCTAGCTGTTCAGTTCTCCATTCAAGTGTGCAATGAGACAATCTCATTGTTTGGCACAGCCCCCTGAAAGTAGCATCCCATTAAAACACAGAAATCTGATTTGCCAAGTGCCCTCCACTATGGTATCTGGGGACACAATAGACTTCATACTTGGTCCAGTACAATCAGCTTTCAAAATTAAATAATTGTCACTAGGAATTCATGCAATTTTCCTCAGAATTGTTCCCAGACTGGAGTGACTTCACTTGCCTGTCTAGACATAAGTGAAGTCAGAATCATACAACAAGGGAACAATTTATGTCGCAAGGCACCACTGGGGGCCACCAGGTCCATATCCCACTCAAAGCAGGGCCCACTTCAAAGTTAGAACCTAAAAGCCGATGTGCAAGGAATAGTGCAGGAAACTACAAGACAGAGACAGAGGTGGAAAAGTGTTGCTGCTGCTGGATGCAACCACAGGGAGGTTGAACTGCAATAGATGGCAGAGGCAGTGAAGAATTAGAAACAAAAGCATGCAGACATGGCAGCACCCTCATTGTCCTACAAGCTAGAGGTTTGTCCTCTCTAACACCAGAAGTGAAGCTGCCTGAATGCATTTCTGATGCTGACACTTCTCTAATTCTGCCAGAAAACATATGTAGTCTGCAATATCAGGCAGAAGAGGAAGGAGGGAGAAGGGAAGTACTGAAAATACACTTACTCCCTGAACTTTCATTTTGGTAGATGAGGACTAAGAAGCATGATAGCCACGTGCATTGCAACTTTATCTACCTCTCACACCTGTCAGTTGCTACAGGGTATCAGAGGCTTTTGGGGTTGTCTGGAGTTTTCTCCCATCCTTCTGGGATGGAAGGAGGTAGTGCAACACCAAGAGCCAGGGCAGAAAGAGGCAGGAGGACAGGGGTTTATGAAGTCACACTGAACAGACCTTGGCAGCTGGTCCTAGAGATGCACGTATTCCAGAAATGTCCCGACCCTGGATCCAAGTATATTGGCCATTGGGATATAAATTACCACTGAGCAGGCAGTCATCCCTCCATTTATTCTGGGCAGCAAATCATTCTGGATTTGAGCAAATCATGTTTTGTAATTCTGTAATCTCACCCCTAGATATTAAACCTGACCACTGCACTGCCAGTGACACTCAGAATAACTTTCCTCTGCTCTTTCCCAGGACCAAAGTTGCTAGTGAAAGGAGAGAAAAGACCTACCATTGTCCCAGGATCTTCATCTCCTCCTGCCTTACTTGTAAGATCAGCACTGAGCAAGGAGGGGAGGGCGGCATCTCTCTCTCTGGTAGCAGCCCAGAATGACTTCTCCAGGAGGTAAGAGCTTGCAGAATGCAGTCACGCTGGGATGTCCCTTCCCACTCTCTGAAGGCTAGAGTTTCTCTATCACATTAAGACTGGCTCCAGCAGGAGCCAAAATAACGTTACATGTAGTGAAATAGTTGATACTCCACATGAGGCAGTGTTGCTGTGCCAGGACATCTCTAATCAGCCCATTCTGCTATTGGCTTTGGAATTAATTATTTGGTTTACAGGAAAGCCCTAAATTAACAGGTGCCTTTTACAGCTCTTTCTAGAAACTCTCCATGTAGGAAACAACGTGATACTAGGGAGGAAGGAGACCAAGCTGCGGGAAGGAAGAGTGTAAAGCAGGCACTAGGAAGTCTCTGTGGACACGACTGAAAAACAAAATCTAGCTGCTGCTGAAAGAACTCTAAAAACTCTTGTCTTTAAAGAAAAGCCATTTTTGCTCGATTAGAATGTGGTCCTCATATTATTACCCAGCATGCATCTCATAAAAAAAAGGCTTTGAGTTTCAAAGTATTTCTTCAGGGGAGATCAAGATGCTCTGGGAAGAAAGGGGAGTAGATAAAAGAGCACAGAAAAGCTTCTGAACCTACAGTTCCAGTTACGTTTTGTGTCAGCAAATAATTTGCTTAAGCTGCAGACTGTCACAAACAGAGAACAAGTAAATGATTTATGCTGTTCGTAAAACTGCAAATGCATCACTCAAATTCTCTGTTTTCTATTAATGTAAATACATAAATTTCACAGGTGGCTTTTGCCTAAAGAATCTATGGCATCCTTTGCTATCTCTGTGTTCTGCAAGTGAAGAAAACAGGATACTGGTTATGAAGCCTAACAATATCATAAAAATGGGAAATGTTGCGAGGGCAATGAAGGAAATTGAATATGTTTTCACAGTGAGCTCAGGCTGTCATAACACCACAGTTCAGGTTATAGAGAGACATGCATTTAAAGCAAGGATAAAAACCTTCTTCATAATTCTGTGCATGACCTTAATCACTAAATTTTGGGAGAAAAATACTTTAAAAAATGGAACTTTTCAAACTTTTTTTAAAAAGTCTTCAAAAGCTATTAATTCTTACAGAAGGAATATTTTAAAATATTTCTTGTTGTCATGTTGGGCTTTGCTTTTTGTGTCCTAGCTACAAAATTTGCATTCTTGGGCATGTCTGTTGTTACATCCCAGATGAGGGTGGCTTTTAAATCATATACAAAAAGAAGTTATTATTATTCACAAGCTGATGAATGTTTACCAACAAAAATTAGTTCATTCTTCAGTTCTCTCAGCTACTTTCTTTGACCATGCTTCAGGGAACAACTGCCTGCAAGCTGAGCTGCAAGCTACGTATTGCTAATCTCTGAATTTTGGGCTTTACCTCTTCCCTTTTCCCCTTAACTGTTTCTGTTTCAGTCCTGGGTAAGTGGAATGAAACAGGAGCTTGGAACTCTGGCTCAAAGGCCAGCACTCCACTTTTTAGCTATCTGTGAAACATTTCCCGTTTTAAGTACCTGTATTGGCCTCATCACTCCAGTGTCATAATCATATTGAAGACTTGAAACTTTATCTACAAAGATATACCCTTGCTCTTATCCACCTGGGAACTAAAGGAGGGCTTAAAAATTGTGGCTTGCTCAATTTCAGGATGCACATTTGACCCAGGAACCGAGCATCCCCACGCTCTGTGGCATGGCAAGAGGGCAGAGCAGCCCCGGGTGCCCCGGTGTCATGCTGCCTGATGGGGGGTGACCCTCTGATGGCAGTTAAACTCTTTGTACAAGAGTGTGATCAGGAGAGAAGGGGCATGCTGGTAACTCCAAAGGTTTCCAGCTGCAACCTTGAAAATGGCTATAACTTCAGGCAGCAATTTACACTCAAGCACAGGCACACAGCATGTCTCCAGCAGCAGAAAGGAAAGGCTCGGTACTATATCTGGTCTCTCTGCTTGGACCCTCACTCTCTTACTCTTGAACCTAACATAAGATATGGCCCCATAAGATATGAGAGTTAGTAGGCCACCAGCTGCATGACAAAAAGGAGCCAACACTGGCCATTTCTCCTTGTTATCTCCTTTCTAAAATGGAAATGCTTAGATTAAAGTGTTTTTAATAGTGCTTTGATGCCTGAATATCCATGTCTATGTAGAAATATTTATTTGGCAAATGGAAAAAAACAGGAATAGAAAAAAAAAAAAGTCTTTTTCTGAGTTTTTGGCAAAGTCATGGAAAAACAGTGGTCAGGAGTAAAAAGTAAAATGGGTTTAGAGGAGGGAAAACCAAAAGATTAGATAACTGATATTCAGTTTCCCATTTTCCTCCACAGTCACAGAACAAGAAAGAACTCGATTTTTCTGAAAGACAGGAAGAGATATAAGGTAGTTTGACAGGTCAAGGACTAAAGGTTTTAACAATGTGATTGGATGTACTACAAAATACCTTAGTTTTCTGACATAGTGATAGTTTTCAGTGTGTGATATATCCTTGATTAAATACACACATGCTGTATGTACAGATACAACAGCCTGAAATTCTAATATCAGGTACATAAATTATTGTGTGTGATTGCACTGAAGAAGAAAGTAAAGGTCAGATGAAGTGGATAACTATTGTCTATCCATGTACATACTGAGAAAATTTCCTGCCACATACACATGCTGTATGTACAGATACAACAGCCTGAAATTCTAATATCAGGTACATAAATTATTGTGTGTGATTGCACTGAAGAAGAAAGTAAAGGTCAGATGAAGTGGATAACTATTGTCTATCCATGTACATACTGAGAAAATTTCCTGCCACATACACATGCTGTATGTACAGATACAACAGCCTGAAATTCTAATATCAGGTACATAAATTATTGTGTGTGATTGCACTGAAGAAGAAAGTAAAGGTCAGATGAAGTGGATAACTATTGTCTATCCATGTACATACTGAGAAAATTTCCTGCCACATACCATAGTGTCTTATCTTCCACTTACTGCCATGGTTTCATTTCCTGATCCTATTCTTATGAACCCAGATTTTAGCCTCATTCATGTGCCTTCAATGTGGCTGGAGACCGCCATGGAAGTGAAATCAAAACAAAGCGAAAAAGGGGTGAAGCTGACACTATGTAAAGCTGTCTCGCTATGTAAAGCAAATCTCCCACAATATTACAAACATTCCCAATGTCCAAGGAATACCAGCCTCCACGGAGTCACATCCACTACAGTATCAGCTGCTCTAAATTCAGCCCCATGTATAGAAGAAACAGCACACTTCCATACCAGCACAACTTTTCAGTCTTGGCTTTACTATGATTGTAAGAAGTCTACATAATTTAACTTCACTGTTGTGGCTTCAAAATGTTGGAAACTTTGTCTTTCAAAGAGTTGATTTTGAAAGTCACTATAAGAAATTACTAAATCAAACCTGAAAGGAGAACTTGTGCCTTTTCCTATTTAATGTTGCAGAACAGATAGTAGCTATGAAAAGTAGGGACCAGAGCTTATTCTTCTTTCTCTACTCTTTGGATTACTCCTGATTCCCTTATATTAGTGAAATCCTCACCTGATGCTGCTAGCCCTTATACTGGGCGCACAGTGAGAAGTGAGGCTGGGGCACAGCAGCCATCAGTAATCCTGGCCTTTACCAGCAAGGGCAAGAGGAAACTGCTCCACTACCCTGTACAACACAAAGACATCCAAGAAGAAAAAGGTGGATGCACATAGCTCAGAAGAGAGAAAGCAAAACAGGAATGCTGTGTTTCCACGAACAGAGACACTGTTAGCATTCAGAGAGGGCTGCTGGGCTTTGTAAAAACATTCTAGCTTCCTTGCCAAGCGGAACAGGTTATCCATCTTCCATAAAAGTGTATAAATCTGTTTCAGCCACTCTTCTCTTCTGGGAGTTTTTCCAGCTTTCAGTGTCTCAGTGTAAATGACTTTGCACAAAAAGAGCTAATGTTTGCTTCAGTTATTTTGCACTGTTTTATGTATATAGTCTTGCAGCAATCTGACTGAAATCTTTCACTATAGCAAGAGGGGAAACTTGGCTGAGGCCAAAAATGCAAGCAGAAAACCCAGTTCACGAACCACTGAATTCACTTGTGGAGAAAATATAATTTGCTTCCTTAGATTTCATTCTTGTAGAAGACAAAGAGGTAGGAATCAAATAATCTTTGGGGTGTTTCCTGTAAGCACCAGGATAAAAGCAATGGCTATTCAGAGCTATGGTTTTGGTATGAAAATATGATGCAGACAAGTTTAGCCTCAGCTGTGCATATAAAAATTGTAGAGTGAACAATGATTTGAGTACTACATTTCCCTAAAATAAGGAAAACAATTTTAATATTAGCACTGAAATCTCTGGTTCCTTGTTTTCCCTTTTCATTTGTAGGTTTTATTTAAAAATAGAGTCAATAATGCACAACCTCCTTCAGCAAAGCAGGTTTTGCGGTAGAGGGAGGCTAAGCTTACAAACCAAGTCAGCAAAGAGTTTTGTTGGTCGAGATGATAGCACACGAGATACATCTAAATGCAACCAAGGACAGTCCTGCCACTCAGACAGAAACCCTCCAGTGTGTTTTAACCACCCAGGCAAGGGCATGGTAGCCATGGCAACATGAAACTTAGCACAGGCTACGAAATCTGCCCCAGACCTTGGGTGAATGCCAGGGTGGAGTTTAACCCATGCTTAATTTTATCCTGCTGCTTCCAGATCCTAAACCAGATTACACCTGCCTTGGCTCTGTGCAGATTTTTAACTGACACATGCTTCCACTTCTTATGATGTATGTCCAGTTCTCGAAGGGGAAAGATGTGCAGCTGCTGTGATGTCCCCTGCACATGTGCAGGGAGCCCTTGCTTCGTAGGATGCTCAGCAGTATCTCGTCACCTGATCATCACTGGTCCAGCATGGTGGGTATAAGTGAGGATGCTTCTCGGGCAATCAGCAAGCACACAAATTTCTTCATGAGCTGCAAGTGGCCTGTGCAGCCTGCATCATGTTTTGAAGCACTAAACAAATGCTGAAAAATGCTTGGGGTTGAAAACAAGCAACTTTCTGTGAGGGAGTCTGGAGAACTTGTCTGGGAAGAGAAAAAAGATAATTTCCCTCTGAGCAACATAACAACAGATGACCTACGAGTACCTACTATGGTGCAACCACTAAGATGCAGTTTTTCAGAAACACTTGTCAAGTGTAGGAGGCAGGCAGAAATATTTCAAGAATATCTTTCCTAACGCCACTGAAAACAGAATTAGTCATCTTGCAGCAAGCAAAAAGTAACACCCTTATATTTCCGATTGCTCACTGAGGCTGACCCTTGGGGTTTCCTTTGGGGTCCGAGCTGAGAGTTCAGTTCCCCTGGGTGTCAGAGAATGAAATAATATCTGTCCTAGGTTCCTAGAGCTTTTTCAAGCAGAAATATCTAACATTGTTTCTTCAAAATCACCCTTGCCTACAGTCTAGCTGATGCTCATGTGCCTATTGGCCCACTGGCAGTAGTTGCCAGTGGCTCGTGGAGAATTTGTATAACAAATATTGAAGTATAAGATGTACATAAAGTAAAAAATCTTTCAAAAATTGTTAAGAGGGCTCCAGGAGGAGAGGGACCATGAAAAGTTACATTATTTAGCTGAACAGGAAAATTGAAACTCAAGTACCCAGCCCACTGTGCACCAAGCCTGAAATGCCAAGAGAACTCATTCAGACATATTAAAAAAATGCATGACTGATATTTTATTCTATTTGAATAGTAGAGCAGCAGAGAATAAAAAGCCAGTATTTGTGCCTTTGTCAGAGACTCAGGAGGAGCCCAACACTGCTTTTTCATTATGCTGACTTTATTCCATCTGAATACAGAACAGACTTTGTGCAGGTTTGCAAGAATATTTTTTTGCTGTGTCAAACGTGGTGTGTCCTGGGAATTCTGTGTAAGCTTAAAAAGATTCAGAACAAAAAGAAAAATAATGCTTCACTCTTCTTCCTGCCCTCCTACTAATGGCCACACTTATGGTATTCCTAGGATAATGCTAATATATGATGTACTTTCATAGGCAAATGAGAATTGATAAAAACTTTGCAAAAAACTCGGTAGTCATTTCTCTGCCAGCAGCAATACATTCTTATATAGCAGTGATGTGGGCAGTGTTTTCAAATCACAGGAGGATTTTTGGGTGGGAAATAACGTTTAGAGCAAGCAATTGTATAAATAAGGAATATGAAATTGGATTACATTTTTTCCAAGTGTGATCAAAGCCAAAACAAGTATCCTTGAAAGATTTAGGACCTGCTAAGATTGTAGTTGGAATTACATTTGTTCTTCTGCCTTTTGTTCCATGGATTATCCAAGGGGTGACAGAGCTCGCCAGACAGTTTTGAGCTGTACTAAAAATGAAAATGATTGCCATCTCCTTTCCAAGCTGTTTCACTAAATACTGTAAAGAGAAGCTTAATGATTTAATATACTGAACTTGTCAGGTTCTATCAGAAATACAGAGAAGACTAGCTGTAAAAATCTTCATTAATGATAGGGAAGAGAAATTACTGCCTGTAACAGTGCTTTGGTGTTTATTGCTCAGCAGAGAAAAAAGGTGTACTTAAAAATCACAGCAAGCCAGGAAATTATAAGGCACTTATTTCTCTTTTTCTGTTCAAGGGACTCAACTGGGGAGGAGAGGCTAAATCTATACCTGAAAAAGGTCGCACTATGACATGAACATCTTGAAGAGACCATTCCTGCTGATGCAAAGGATTTCCATCTTTCACGCATGATCAATCCAACAAAAATATTTGACAGTCATGTTCCACAGAATAATCTGTAGTCTGGTGTTCACTGGAGGCAAAACACTTGAGATTCTCAAAAGCTTTTTTTGCTGAGCATGCCAAATTATCCCAGACCAGATTTGGCCAAAAAACACAAGGATTTAGTCACAGTTTTAGTCAGGAGGATAGAGAGCCTAATATCTGCAAATTTGTGTGTTATTATCATTGATTATATATCACAACTCACATGCAGAATGTATGTATTACAAACATCTTTTGGTAACCCTCATTAAATAATTGCAAACATCAAAGCACACAATGAGACCTCTTATTTCAAAAATGTAAAATAATTTTTAAAACTGTAGTATTGCTTTTGAAAGCAGTATGTCTTCGGGGAAAATATTAGGATGTGGCTATGCAAAAGCTCCTCTGGCCTTACTGAAAAAGAAGAAGCGTGTCTGTTTGGTGGGTTCTAATACATGTTCTGGGTTTATAAAGGTTCCTCTTTTTATTTGTTCAGGAAGCAAACAAAAACTTTCACAGTATTGTGTTTAGTCAGACACTGCAGCTGAAAAAAATACTGGTAGCAAGCCTACAATTGCTCATATAGATTTCCAAAGTATTACAACATTTTCAAGCAGCTTTTTTTGCATCTTATCATCCATTGGTAACAAGTTTTGAGACTAAGAAATATGGATTCCTGAGAGGGCTCCAGGGATATGAGGGTATGATACAGCAGTATTTGGTAGAGAAGATTCTCCAGAGTTTCTTCAGTTTACCAGCTTCCAAGAGTAATCTGCTCTCCCTGTTTGATTATTCTGTGCTGTTGACTAGTCACATTAATTTAGTTATCTATTAATATTTATGTTGTTCACTGTTCATTGTCACTGGGTGTCAGTTGTTAGCTTCTGCAGAGATCTTTATGTTAAACTCATGTGAATTTGGACAGCTGTCAAACTTTGTGGCACTGTGCATACTTCCCCCTAAATCCTGGGTTTTCCCCAAAACTCATTTCAAAGGTGTACTATGCTTTTTTGATATTTCACAGTAGACATGACATCCAGCATCCAGTTCACGGATACCTCACTTGATCCATGGCATGCACTTGGTTTCTCAGATGTGCCATCAGTGCTGTTGGGGCTCCTGACATCCCCAGAGAAGCAGCTAAAGGGGGCTTTCATCTAGGGGGAAATGACACTGTTTAATGCCTATGGAGCTTGTTCATGTCACTACGAGACAGCGCAGGAAAGCTGCTGAACTATTTATTGTGGAGCAGGTGTCAACCGATGCTGCAATGAAAGACAAAGGTGTGCAGAATGGAGACTGAAAATGTGTTTATTTTAGATATGGAACAGAAGGTCAGGTCAGATCTTGTTTGATTACTGGTGATTCACAGTCCTGCTAAGCAAGAAAGTGTTTAGAAATGGGCAATGGAGCATTTTACATTGCACATCAGCCACTGGGATCCAGAGCACATGGACATCTTCAAAACCAGGCAGTTACCACTGACCTGTAGCCCCTGTGAAATGATCTGTGTGCCTGTTTGGTGTATGTCACTTTTACCAACCTTTGCAACAGACAAGAGAAGCCTCCCTGCTCCTGTTAGGCAGAGCACTCTGGATCAAGACAGAACACACCATGAAGGGGCTACTGCTTCCATCTGCATCAGTTCTAGGGAATAACCAAGCCATCATTAATCTATCACTTTTTATAAGCAATATATTCAGATAAAACATATTAAAAGAAGAAGACAATTTTTAAGACATCAGGTTAACATCAGCAAAGGCAGAACTGTTTGTCAGAACAGATGTTAAGAGAAGCAGCAGTAAATATAGGAAAAGATTAAATGCAAATGTTCAAAGGGAACTTAAATGTTTTGAGTGGTTTACGGACATAACTTAGAAAAACCTGAAGGACCAGCAAGTAATAATTATAAAAGAAAAGATGAAGATAAATTCCCTTTAATGAATATCAACAGTTATTTGTAAGTGGTATCTGAAACACTGGAAAGTTCAAGAGCATAAAATGTGGCAATTGAACTTTCATGACAGCAAATGGATGCTCAGCTTAAGGAAGCCACCAACACTGTCACAAACTGAAGAACCATCACAGTGGAAAGCTCCAGCTCTGATCAACAGCATATGAAGATAATGATGATTACAAGACTGGACCATATCATGACAACAAGCCGCAGCTGGAAGCAAGGGGTTTCACTGCTGCTGTTGCCTGGTGAAAGCATAGAAATCTCCTGCCTCAGAGAAGTGCCTCTGTTGCACTGGAAGGTGAAACAGCTGTCATGTCACTTTATAAGATGCAATATTTTCCTTGCCTACTCTGGTTATCCAAGTCTACTGGTCAAAATATAGAGGAGAGCCCTTTCAGTCAGGGAAGTAGACTATCTCAGCAGCAGCTGAGAGGAAGTACAATCACTGCTGGGCCTTATGCAAGCTGCAGGAGCGCCTGAAGTACCAAATAAACATTTGAATACTTTTTTTCTTAACTCCTATGAGTTACAACTAGATTTATAAAAGTAGTACAGTCCTAAAGATAACACTGAGAATGCCTTTGCATTACCATTTGAGAAAAACACCATACTAATCACCACCAATTTTTCATCTTGTTCTAAAAAATCCTTCTAGACTTATGTGCCATTTCATCAAATACTGACTTTCAACAGGTTATTTTACTTTCAAAGCAGCTAAGATTAATCCTGTGGCTTGCTGTGCCTCTTACTCAGATGATCTGGTCATCGCTTTCAGTTGTGAAAATAGATCAATGGTTTTCCATGGAAAGTTTTCACTCCTTTTCTTTTTAAACAAATAACAGAATTAAAATAATGGTAGTAATATCTGAAATAACAGCTAATAGCATCTCTGCAAGAAAGGTCTCAACAATATAGAGCTACACATTTTACGTGGATTCTGCAGAAAATAAAACTAGCTAATAAGCAAAGTTATCTAATGATGAGGTTTGTGCATCAGAATTTAAGATATTTATGCAGCACATTTAATACACAAAATACAACCAAATCTTTACTATATTAAAAAGAATAATAAAAGGAATAAAATTTGTATACTCTTTCAGGAATTTTTGAGGGCAAGGAACTTCTATGGCATTGAATGTGTTTGTACATTATTTAATATATCTCATAAACCATTTTTAAATTAAAATAGTTTTACACAATCTCTAAAACTTTCCACATTCCCTACTAGATGGAGGCACAGATTCAAGTACGTGGGACAATGTATATCACGTGCTTTAACATTTTTCCTGGCCTGCCTTCCTAGCAGAAACACAGGCACAGCTCCTAATAGATTTCAGACTGCAGACACTCCCTGCATAGTATTGAGACTGAAATCCTACATGAAATTGCAGAATTTATTTTGAGTTATCATAGTAAGTTGGGTCATGAGAAATTAAGGAACAGAGAAGGGAAAGGCTGTGGGAACTGGCACAACTGTTGTTGTCAGCCAAGGGGAGGCAAAGCCAACAGCTTTGGGACCCAGATGTTTTCCTTCCAGTTGTCTGGGCATGAGGGTAAATGTGTATTCCAAAAAGGCACGCATGGATACACATGTGCACACACATGTGTCTCTCTGGTAGCTGGCATAAGCCTATAGCCCCTCCAGTATCTGGTCCCTGATCCCCAGTCTTTCCAGTAACCAGCCCCTAGGTTTACAGCCCTTCCAGTATCTAGACCTAGATCTTTTGGCCTGCCTACTAGCTAGTTTGGCTTGAAGCTCACAGGTGTCCCACACAGAGCACAGAGACCACCCTTGCAGAGAAAAATAGTTACGAGTTCAGATGGTGATTAGCCAGTGATCAGATGCAAGGCAGGGCCAGACCACCCCCCTTTAATCCCCTTCTCTCCATATTCTTAAGTTTTTTCTTCCCTTTTTTGTTCCCTTCCTTCCATTTTCTTTTCCCTTGTTCCCTTCAAAATAAACAACTTTCCACTATTTTTCCCCCATTGGTCCCAGTTTTGCTACATCTGTACCCAGATTTGGTGTTTCTGGTGCCATTACCTGGGTCATCTCTGCCTTACCTGGTGTCTTGGATGGGGTTACCAACACCCCCCTCAGCCTCTGTGAGACTCAGTCATCCCTCGTGACACTGTCAGTCACTTTTGGCAGCTTCACAGCCTGTTCCTTGTTGTGATGAGCAATATCTCATGTCTGATCCTGTAGTTCCTCACGTTGCGTCCAGTTACCTTCACGTCTGGCCATGGGCAAGCCACCTCCTGGCATAAGCTGGCAATGTCTTATGTCTATGCAGCAATATCATAGCAACTCTAGACCCATTTAGAGTGAGTGTGGGCTCCTGCCATTCATGTGGCACAAATTCTGTAAGATTTCAGACATGAATGGCCACATAATGAATCTGAATGAAACTTTGCTTACCTTTGCAGTACAACTGACGTGGTCAAAACCTTAGATACAGTTAGAAAAATGTAAATAAACCTCATTTCCTCCAGGACTGAGGAGGAGCTGAAGGCTTCTGGAAGGTGCTCTCAGTTGCTGTTTTCCAAACAGCCATACCCTTAATAAAATAGCATTTCCAATAGAGCACAAACTGTCTTTGGTTCTAAAATACAAAAATAATGCCAGAAAACAGACCTTAAAACTGCTAGGTATATATCATGATAATCCTGAATCACAAAAGTAAGTTTTCTACTTTTCTTCTCTTACTCCCATACCTCTCTAAAAGTATTTTGATATAGATTGACAGACATGTTGTCTGCTGACTTTACAACAGGCAAAAAGAATTGACTGAGTGCTAAAACTATCCTGAACTATGCTTAATGCAACCAAATTTGATTTTTTTTCTGCTTTCACTTTGCTAGATTTCATTGATGAAATTCTTACATGGTAGAATGCAAAATGCAATCTGGAAGTCAAATGGGTATAATTATGAAGTATATCTATAGAGCATTCAACTATAGAATTGCATAGGAATTTCTTATAAATGTAGATAAACAAACAAATCCATTTGCAAATTTATCTAATAGCTTTCTGTTTATCCTTGCACTTACAAAACATTTTATCATACTGCATGCATGTTATTAAGTCCCAAGATGCTCTTTACTGAGATTGACTTGCTAAATTGAGTCAATTTTGTTTAGATCAAATGGGAGTACTCTGCACCACCTAAGCCAGAGCTTCCATCAAAGGGAAGTCGGTGGCATCGTGCACCATTCTGTACTTGTTACGTGCAAGCCAAGGTTGCATCAAATTGCAATGGCAACTCCAGACTACTGTGATGTGAGGCTTGGAAATCCTTAATGGAAAAAAACACTCATCGAACAAATGAATAGCTATTATGTAAGTATGAAATAACAGTACTAACAGTGAATACTCATCTCTTCTCAGAAGGGGTGCAAGTTAAATGTAAAAACATTTAGCTGCAAAGCAAAAACCTCATATACAGCATGACAAGACATTTCCGAGCAGCTCATCAGCTCTGGTTCTTCAGCTGATGGTAAACACATGGAGAAAACTAAACTTCAAGATAAATGAAGCCTGAAGACTGAAAAGCTATGACAGATAACATGTATTTAAACAAAAAAATTTCCAAAAGCATAAAATGTAAGTTGGAAGACATTTCTTGTCACTGCAGCAGATGTCTAAGTAAAAAGCCTCTCTTGAAAACCCTTTTGCCCAGACTGCCCTGCCTGAAATGCCCCCATTTTTGAGGGTGTCCTGGTGAGCACCCCAGCCATCCGACACACATGGATGCTCCTGATCACTCAGTGCAGGAGGGGAAACTCTCTTTCCATAACTTTACCCAGGGCTGTTTTTCTGTACTGCACGCATCCAATTAACCCACTGCACTGGCATCTGTTAATTTGTATTAGTATGGGATGGGAAAACCCATGGGATACAGAAGACTGTTAGCTTTACACCTGGGTCTGGCATGTGATGCAAGGTAAATCAGTGCTGCCTCCACAGACTCAGCCGGCTGCCCCAAAACTTTGAGAAAACGTACCTTTTAATGCCAGGAGCTGTGGTGTCCCTGCAAGTAGCCTGGATCCAAGCAGCCTCTCTAAAGTGGCAACCTCCATGGATGCCTTCTCCCCATCCACTCTGTAGCATCCTCCACACTGGCAGGGAAGAGAAGGGAGAGTGCAAGGCAGCCTGGTCCTCCTCCGTGACCTTCAGTTGCGACACTTTGGCCTTTTTTTCTGTGCAATGAGCTGGGAGACAAACTCCCTGTGACCTTGGTGACATGCTTTATCCCAGTGAGAGCCAAGGTCCTTACAAGATTCCCACAAAAAGCACAGACAATCTGTGAACAGAAAATAGGATCCCATAGCTCTCCTACAGAAAACAGATCTCTTGGTCTCCATGCATAGTATTGGCACCTAAACTGGAAGCCACACAAGAATCTTGACAATTTCCTTACCAAGGTGTCCTGGTTTCAGCTTAGTTCATTTTCTTCCTAGTAGCTGCTATAGTGCTGTGTTTTGAACTTAGTGTGAGAACAATGCTGATAACACGCTGATGTTTTAGTTGTTGCTAAGTAGTGTTTAGTCTAGTCAAGGACTTTGCAGCTTCCCATGCTCTGCCAGGGGCACAAGAAGCTGGGAGGGAGCACAGGCAGGACAGCTGACCCAAACTGGCCACAGGGCTATTCCATACCATATGGCGTCACGCTCAGTATAGAAACTGGGGGAGTTGGCTGGGGCGCAGCGATTGCTGCTCAGGGACGGGCTGGGCATCGGTCGGCGGGTGGTGAGCAATTGCATTGTGCATCACTTGTTTTGTATATTCTTTTATTATTATTACTATTATTATTTTCTCTTTCTCTGCTGTCCTNGCACGGATGTGGACAGGTTACTGAAGTGCAGGGTAGCCCTAATCACATCCCACTTGGCCTGCGGACTCAGAATCACTGTCTGGAGCAATTACATTTGTCAGGATGGAAGTAGCCCTGCACTAGACAGGTGAATTCTCCATTTCCCTATTTTCTATTTCTCTGTTCATGCATGAGTCTACCACTGTTTTATCTTTTTTAACTCCAGTACACATAAAGAATAACTCCATTGCAGTCAACTGGAATATAATATTTTCAAGAAGGTGTGAGAAGAGAATCAAGACTAGAGGTCCGAAGTCTGCATTATTTGCTAATCTTGGTGTTGACATATTATTTAATCCTTCAGTATGAGGTTTTAAATACACCAGAAACTTCACAAGCCAAACCAATGAATTATTATTTTAATACAAATCAACCAAAATTCCATTGATTGTTCTAAAGCATGCAAAAGAAAACTATATAAAAAGCCAGTTTTCACCAAAAAACAAACACCTGTAACCAGCTGAATTTCTACAGCATCTTTGCTTTTAACTGGATTTTGTGTAATTTGTTTGCCTGCATTTCAGGCATCACTGGGCTAGTGAACAGAAAATGAAGCTGGCTTCTCTAATACTCAAACCTCTTCCCCAGGTGAATGGTTTAGAATGGATGGAACATGCACTGACTTCAAAATATTATAAAAATTACTTCAGTCATGAGGGCGCATCCACTTCACAAAGTCTGTAGTTCTGGCCCAAGCCAAGTACAACCTGAACAGCTCATTCTATTCAAAATCCAGAGATATACGCAGGTATAAGACTCAGCTTTCTAATCACGGCCATATAAATAGCTTGTGTTAGCAATAGAGCATTTTAAGGAGTTCTTCACACATTATGACAGTTGAGATAAAAACCAAACTTTCTATTTATTTGCTTTTTTTCCTTGCTTAATCTTATCAATTCACTTTTATATCAAAAGTTAGTGATGAAAGAACTTTACATATCTAGAGCTGCATTCTCACCTATGTTGGGGTTTTGTTTTTTTTTCCCCCTCATGAGCACTTATGATATTATAGCAGAGGTACTCACAACCTAAGGGTCCCCTAAAATCTGTTAATCAGTTTTGTGAAGGTTGAAATATTTTTCTTCTCTGTGAGGGCTCTCTTATCTGAATACTGCTAAATAATCTGAACTGAAAATGATTTATAAATTAGTTTTTTGCAGAACAGTCTTTGCCTTTTAGAAAAGACTGAATAGCTGTAGGTGACAATATTTTGAAGAGAACATTACCTAATGCATTTATGCAGTCTTCATTTTAAGCCTTTATTCAAATTATATCAATTGAATACAACGTTATACTGCAAATAGAGGGCATACTTTTTTTGTAAAGAGCTGTCTAATACAAGTTTGTGGCCTTTCTAGTTATAACTGTAAAACAATTATTTTCATAAACAGGAAAGTAAATGACTAAATATCACAGATTTTCATGTATTTTCATACTATCTCGTTTTCACACACACACATGCCAAAAGAACTCATCTCTTTTACACTGGATTTACTCTAGACAAAATAGTGCATGTCTTCTTGCTTTGAATTTTGTTAACTCTCCAAAAACATGTTTGTGGTTTAATCATCTCCCCTTTTCATTTCAAATATTTTCACATTATAACCCCTGAAGATAGACTGACAGCTGGGATCTCATAATATAAGCATCCAACCTATGTGAACTGACTTCTGACTTTAAAAATCACAGATGTAGAAGGGTGTTGTGGTTTAACCCCAGCCGGCAACTAAGCACCACACAGCCACTCGTTCACCCTCCCCTCCCTGGGTGGGATAGGGGAGAGAAACAGA
>VZTL01050956.1:312-15108 GCA_013400535.1 Scopus umbretta | reverse complement strand
TCCTTATGGGTCCCTTCCAACCTGGTATTCTATGATTCTATGAAATTTGAGACTATTTGTATTTTTCAGCAGGTGGTCAAAATAGCATCCTGTTGCCTGCGCTGCTGTGTAATTACCCACATCACTACTTCCTTCCTTTTGACTTCAACAGGACTTATGGATAGAAGATGTTCCGTTAGAATAAGCACTTCATAGCTGAAGCCAGGCATTCATAAAGAAAAAGAAAGCCAATGAATATGGAAAAAATATTTTTTTAGACTTTCTTTCTACTTACTGGGAAAGAACATTTCTTATTGACTAGTCTGTAAGACCGCTTACTTTCTAGTGGCCTGCGCATGCCACTTAGGTAGTCACCCAGTTGTTGGCACATTTCTTCCCAGTGATAATAGCCACCGTCACTGCTTTCTCTTATGTGTACCTTTTAGAGCTTTTGGGACTGCTTTGTGAAGCTAGGAAAAAAAGTTAAGTATCACAGAATAAATAAATATCAGGAACAGCTGGATTCTGGTGATTAATAATGCCAAATCAAACAAGAAAACCATAGGTTGGCACTTGAAAGCCCAAAGTGACTCAGCGTCAGTTTGAGATGTGTTCTGAGCTTATGTGAACAACCAAAGACTTCTTTGTTGTCTACAGTGTGTGCCTAATTACAGCCTTGGTGGAAAAAAACCCACATCCTATAAGGACCAGTAAGGTTGTGTTAGTGGTGGCTGCCTAGCGCAATGTTCTTCCAATATTTGCATAACTTTCTGGAAGCATTTGTTCAGCCATAACTTTTTTTTTCTTACTCAAATATAATACACTGTACTTCAGTATACAAACATTTAAATTCAGAAATATTTAGCACACTTTCTAGAGTTAGAAATGCTTTGTTTTAGAAGCATACACTGAAATGATATTTTGGAAATACTTGGTTGGTAGCATGGCTGGAACTCTTACAATCTACTCCAAATGATTTCCAGAAAGTCAATATTTTTGTGTCCTAAATGACACAAAATTAAATTGAAAATAACTTGTCAAGGGTAAATTATGTTCACAGCGGATTATGATCCTTAAGTTTAAAACAGCGTATTTGATTTTTACCTCGAGTTCAACCAAATATGTAATATAATAGAGTCACGGGCAGTACATCCTATTACCAATAACTAAATTCCAAGACATCAGTGTTGTGCTGAACTATTTTTTTTAATTAGATTGAAGAAAATCTCTAAATTTTTCAGTAGGGATAGAAACACTAGCTGCCAAATTGCAAGCAGCTAAAGGTTTGAGCGTGTATATTTAGATATGGTAATGCACAAAGCACTGCAGTGATCAATTCTAGATGAGAGCAGGGCATGCACCAGTCTCTTAGCATCAGATTTGAGGAGCTGTCTGGTGCATGGCAATGCTCCTAAAATAATGCTCCGGGAAGTTGTTTTTACTGTAAACGTGTCTTTTGTTGAAGAACTGGGATTCAAAGTGATATCCAGCTAGCAGTAGTTCCCTTTAAATTGAACNCTTCATTATCATTCTTCTAAATGCTTTGGAGTTATCTTCCGTGAGTAAAACTTCATAGAACTGAATGTTACTTTGTCAATAAGGAGAAAAAATAAAAAGGTGGATGAAACTTGTAGAGTTTGGAAGGGATGCTATAAAGCATGCTGTCACGGAGCAGATAGTTATTAGTATTACCTGCAATGAAAAGAGATTCTTTATTAATTATAGACAACTGATTGTCGAATTAAGCCTTAACCTGTTGTCCTAACCAGTTGGAGTTTGGCTGGCTGTATTACTGTTTCATTAGCAGTTAGATTCCAAAAGTCACAAGCCCAATTGCCAGGGGGTTAAATGAGACTTGTGCCATCCTGCTTATGATGCAGCTTCACCTTCTGACTGTACTTTTATAATCGGATCTAAATCCTCTGAAACTGGGGTGGGAATAGAGTTGGGTTTTAAAGTGAGAGCGGATGTTCAAATACTCCTTGGATTAAACAGGAGAAATAATTTGTGATACAACTATCAGGAAGAATATTACAGTATTTTATTCAACTACCTTTTCCTATTCGGGATTGTTTTCAAAGCATAGCAGTAGTGCCTATCATACTAAGAAGATATGAATGCTTCCTTCCAAGTACAGCCGAGTGACTTTCAGGGTGGCTGATTTTATTTTAAAGTTTCTCCTTATTACATTTTTTTCTATTGGAATTCTTTTTTTTTCCCTCCTGGGGTTTGAAGAATCCAGATTTTTAAACGTTAGAGAACGCTGTACAGTTTATCTTTTTTTTGTAGGATTCTAGGATAAGTTAAGTTCCCAGATGCAACAGTTAAAGCTAGTTAAGACATTTGCTTTTATGATGTAGTCGGTTGGTGTTTCTTTAGATTGCGTAGGCTAACCAGAAAACTAAAACTTTAATTTAATTTTAAATTTAATTAAATTTTAATGTTAAAAAAAATTTAAATTTTAAAACTTCCAGCTTTGAATTTTTGGGGAGGAGCTTGAATTCTGAGCAGACAGAAAATTCAAAACACAGTGACACAAGTCAAGTTAGACCTATAGAGATGTAAGTTAGACCTATATAGACATAAAACTGTGAGCATAGGTACATCGGTTGCTTTAACGTAGCAATAGGTGCTCAGTAGATAGACCGAAGGAAGAAGCTGATAAGATGATTAATAGTGACATCCCTTTTAAAATAGGAAATGCAAGTGATTAACAATTCCCTTGGAATATCTATGAATTATATACTTCTGGGACTGGTTTAAGTCACTAAAAAGTGCTCCGCTTCTGCATGAGAATACACTTGCATGTCTGCTTTTTGGGTTAACAAAAGTCATCTCAGACTCAATTCTATAACCCCTTACTCCTGCACATAGCTTTTACTTGTGTGAGTAATCCCTTTAACACTTCTAGGACTGTGCACAATCCTGAGGGTTTGCAGAATCGTACCTTTGGAGACCAATATTTTATGTTGGCAGTTTGATGTTGGCTCATCTCCACTAATATTACTTGTCTGTGATCAACCTGCTTTCTAAATATATTTTATGATTTGTAACTTGATGCTAATACCGGTGAACTGTAATATTAGAGAACATAAATAATGTGACAGAAAAAGATGTGTAATCCCATATACACGTTATCTGATGCTAAGATACTATTCATTAACTTGTTATATGTTTTGAATTGTAGCATTTTGGATCCAGACATCAGTCTTGGGCAAGATTGTCAAGTGTGATGTATAATATCCAGTTTTATTTTCTCCATATGTTTGTGCTAAATGTATGCCACAACGTTTGGTATTAAATGGCAAGCATTTGGTCTCCTTAAATAACTGTATGCTTTTATAAGTCACATTTTTTTGTAGAACCTTTTAAGAGTATCTTTTAGTTTCACCTAAAAATTTTAGGCATGTTGTATCTTGCGTTCACTCCTTTTCACAAAGAGAAGTGGTAGGGAGAAAGAAACGATTGAGGCTCAGAAGTATACTTGATAATAAACAATACTGATTTAAGAACGAGAGGCCAAAACCCTAATTCTGTGTTATTGAAAACAGTTTCATATTGCTAAAGAATCAGGTTGCTAAAGCAAAATATATAAAAGAAATGTTAAAGTATTGCTTAAAGCTATGGTACTCTCAATGGTAGGGTTTGGCTCTACTAAAGGAGGAAAATTTATTTCAGAGCCAAAAATGACTGCTTTGGCTGTGACCAGGATTTCCTCTGCCCACCTCTGGGACCTGAAACTGGAGGTAGGAAAATCTGATTTTGGAGCCAAGTGTGACTTGTTTAGTTCAAGTCATAATTTACTGTTCTTACCTTGGGGACCTGAAAATAAAGAAACTCGCAATGAAATGTTGATAATGAGCGACTCTGAAGTGCAAGCATTAAGCTAACTTTCCCAGAGAGCATTTCTTCACTTCCACCTTTCCAGATGCTTTTGATCGTAGTACAGTAGAGTGTACTTAATCATGTAACAGCTAAGAGAACATTACCAAAATATAGAGGAAAATGCAGTCAAACCCTTCTACATCAATAGATGTGCAAGGAAAATAAACTTGATAAGGCTAAGATTTCTGTGCAATGACATTACTCGAGAAATGTAGCTGACTCGGCCATTAATGAGAAGTATTTCCCCTAGCTGCTATAGGGTGAATACGAACTACGATGGCAAATACTTTCATTATTGTTTCCAGCAATATAATTTGGGAAGCATGATGGAACACATCATTTCAATTAGTTTTCTGGGTTGTATGTAACTTAATGATATGAAGAGTTTGCAGCTATTGGGCTGAAGTTTCTTTCTCCTTTCTTGAGAGCTTAACAAATTGAGATATTTGTAACATTTCAGAATAATGGCATTTTTCTAAAGATTTAAGTGAATTTGTAGTTCTTGTGGCAATTTTTAAGCCTATGTGCTTTTTCTTCATTGAAAGGAGAAAGAATGTGGTTGCTGAAGTAATTCATTTGCACACTGCATTCTAGGAAAAGAAAAATTTCAAAGAAAATTATTGTTATTTTAGATGCTTAAGCAGAGTTGAGAAACATACCATGCACTCCCTCGTACCTTTGGATCACTTGAAAAATGTTTGCACTTATCCAAAATAAATTATTGTTTTAAAATAGAGGTGAACTGTTACAGAAAATTACACTTATGAGAAGATGATTGTTTTCTTTATTTTTAAGAGAACTTGAAAATTCCCTGTGAAGTCAAGAATTTTTTTTAAAGGTATGAGACTGACTTCTGTTATCGATGTGATTGTTTAAGCAGGCTGGATGTTTCTGAGCAGCTTTGCCACAACTTCCCAGTAGAGTCTGACAGTCACTGTAAAAGCCTTGAGAGGCAGTATGTGCGATCATTTTCAGATGACCTGACATCAGTATGATTTCAGTATTTGTAAAAAGTGATCAGTCTTCTTTTGTCTGTCTGTGTTAATGGCTGTCTAAACCTCAGCCACTTTTACTTTCTTCTTCATAAGAAAGAAAAAAAATTACAACTATAAAGTGGGGAGCAGAAAAACATTTATGGAACTTTGACAGGAAAGCCGAACATCATGGTATATTATTTATTGAATGTTCTCTGAGAGGGGAAATACTGAACAGGGTAAAAGTGCAACGTGTGTGTATGTTTGTGTACGTACACATGCGCACACACACTTGCCTGTCTTCCACGCCCCTCTTCATATTCAATTTTCTTTTATATTTGAATTGCCAAATAGATTGTTGAAACAATCAATTTAAGTATATAAATAAGAAATATACTTACGTCATTGAAACGTACAATGTTAGGCAGCAAGCCTCTAGATGTTAAATAACAATTATCTAGACAATAAGCTTCTAAATTTTGTAAAAGAGCATGCTTGCAGATTATTCAGCTGGCATCCTTCTTGTCTTGCAGCAGTACACTGTAAATAACTGCAGTCTGCTGTGATACTGCTTACTAAGGGGTAATACAGGCTGCAGAAACACTTCATAACAAGATGACTGGCTGGATATTGCAGCTCTTGATCACTTTTTTTTTTCCCCTTCTCCCCAGAGGAAAATGTCAGGAGGTATAGATAGCTACTACTTTACAAAAAAACCCAAACAATGCATTAAATATGTGATGGTGTGGTAACTTCTTGCATCAGTTTGAAGCAGTAATACACTCCAAAAGCCTTTCGCTTTTCCAGAAGCAAGAATGGTTGTGGAAAGTCAAGCCATCCATGCTCTTACATCCAATAAATTATGTTAATGAAGAAACAAAATCAATGACAGAGGCTTAATTTGTGGGAGTAGCTGTAAAATCCTATGGAATAGAGCATTCCTGTAGCTAAAGTAACATTCAAGTTCAACTTAACATGTAAGTCTAGTGGATGGCATTTCTCTTCTACTGGTGCAAGGCTAATGTCAATATGTTGGCACAGATCACAGAAATCATCCCTGAATATATCCAGAAGTTAAGCCTTTGGATAAATAATACAGCAAATCAAAACTTTTCCTTTACATTTGATAGTTTACTTTTGTGATCCATAAAAAATTCCAAAGTGATTTTCTTGTGTTTATCTTGTCCTTAGCAAGTAGTGTTGACCTTTAAGTTTTTACTTTACTGTCAAAGTATGTTGAAAGCTTTAAAAGTGAAGCTATCACCTTGGGGATTTGTAAGGATGACTGACACTTACCACTTCACCTTAGACGCAGTGGCACTGAGCGTATGCAGCAGCGTTGTACCTCAAGGGAAGCTGTTTGATTTTTTTTTCACTTCTGCTTCACTGGAAATGGATTGAATTTTCTCTTCAGAGGAGAGTTTTGGTTGCATTAGATTTTAATCAAGTCACTTGTTTGCAGTCCTTCAAAGCTTACAAGACTGAGATGAGTAGATGGGCCTGGGGTGAATGTGCTACAAGATTTGTCAAACCGTAAAACTTCCAGATCCCTGAGATGCCACATGGTGTAGTTGACAATACTGAAAGTGTTCAGCGGTTACAACATTACATAAGCTTCCCTTCTCTCTAATGCTGAGATTAAGAGTGAGAAGACTGGGGAAGCATTTAGTCATCAAATACCTCGTGAATTCAAAATAAGAGAAATACTGGCTTTGCATAAAGTGCTAGTACTGGTTTGCTGCCCGAGAAGATAGCATTGGCCAGTTAGTAGACTACGAGACAGTAGTTTGCAGTGGGGTTGCTTGGCTTTGCTTTTTGAAGTCATATTTAAGTTTTTGGGCTATGGGGAAACAAGCTAGCTGTGTTTCTCCGTATATAGTTTCTTTCTTGCCACCTTTGTGGGTTTTTTTCTAGTTTCAGTAACTTTCCTGAGTTTTGATTATATCTTTGTTCAGGCAACAAACATTTAAATCCCATGGATGCCCAGTATCTTTTGAGGTGCGCTGTTTGGGTGCAACAGTCTGCAAGATGTAGCTGGTCTGAGGTCGAGATCTGCAGATCTGTCATCTTGTTATTTTATTCAGTATTATCCAAGGAAGGCAAATTTTTAAGCGCGCATGGAAATTTTCAGGCAGAAAATGTCACCTGAACTATTTTTAAGCTTCTGTGTGGCTTTGACGCACAAACTATTGATTTGAGTCGATAGCCTCTGTAAGGGGCAGTCGTTGGAGGGCGGTAGGTGCAGAGTTCAGCCTCGCGGCGATTCGTCTCGTGTAGGACGGGGCTGGTGTAGGATTTGTAGTGACTTGTGTAGGATGGAGCTGTGTAACAGAGCACCTTGAAGATAATTGAGCAGTACAAAGTATTGATCACATCTCTAGCTGACAACGTCTTCTTACTCAATATATACGGTACTGCTGCGCTCGCAGTTTGGGGGTTTTGCTCTAGTTTTTTGAAGAAACGCAGTGTTTGTGTGTGAAAGCAGCAGAGCGTGTTGTATTTGTGTCTGGTGACCATCTTTATATGAGATGGTTAGAATGGCCTTAATAAATCTTTGTCATATACAGAATCTAGTCTGATAAATTACAGGTAATAAGCATCTGCTTATTTCATACTGGTTTATATGCATTAACACCGCACTTGGAATGCTTGGAGCGTTTAAAGATAATGTCCTGCCATAATATCTTTTTCCTGTGGGCTAATAAATGGAGACGTTGTGTTTAGATACAGCTTTTAGTAGGTCTACCGAGGAGTGAGGATGTTTGAAGCATATTCTATGACTCACCCAGGTCTTTACACGTGCATTATTTAGTCTTAAATCTCACAGACGTTGTTACTGCTTTTGAAGTGGGGGGGCAAAAGTTAAATGCTGAACTATTTAATGCTACTTCTATTTAAGGATTTTCAGATGTAACAGTAAAGAAATGGGTTTTCATGTCTTTTACTTTCCTGCACTTACAAACTTTTATGATTACTTGGCATTCATCAGGGGGAAAGTAGATGGCAAGTATGTTCGTGAAGAATTCTAATTATTGCTATTTCAGGTGGAAGAGAGACTCTAACTGGACACATGAGATTTTTAGGATGGTAGATTTGCTTAAAAACTGGTTTTATGTCTTTTTGGGGGGATGGAAGCAGGGAATGACCTCCCAGTATTTTTTGCTTGTTTGTTTTTAGGGGGCGGGGGATTAGTAGATGTTAAACATGAATGTGGCTTTTCACGTTTTTTGGATGATATGAGCAATGGTCTTTGTTTTCGTTACTATTTTTCCTCTCATAAAACCAGAGAAACAAGTCAGTGGAATGCCAGAAATCATTTATATCCATTTTCTGCTTTTTATTCCCATGGAGGATAGATGGAGGAGAGCGTTGCGGGGTGAAGGGCATTTACACATGTGTGTATGTGTACCTGCCTACACATGTGTGCATGTATTGACACAGTTCCAAGCTTATTTGCCTTTTTCCTTTCAGCAGTTGTCTCTTTCTTTAACCTGGGCTGTCACAACACCACTAAGTGCTGTTGTAAAGAGAAATGCAGGTTTAGATGAGTGCTCTGTTAACTGCTCACAGTAGTGCCATTGTATTCATGAATTTCTGTCTTGTCTTTAAGACTGCTGGGTAATCTGGTTTGTAATCCCACAGGTTGCAAACTGGAGGTCATTTTTAATCTACCAGAGAAAATAGGAGACAGTTGAAGATGTTTGTGAAGTGATGTCTTGTCAAAGAACAGGTCTGGCTTGTTAACTGTTAGTCACGGTTTAGGATTTTTTTTTGTTCGTTTTTAGAAAGCAACGTATAGCACTACATTTGGTTAAGTAATGCATCTAAAAAAAAAATCTCAAAATTTTGCCAGATGAAGTAAAAACAAACACTGTTTATTTTGCTGATATAAGTCACACAAAATAAAAAAAATTGTCTACTGTGGCTTAGCCCTTTCAGCCTTCATATGGTGATACCGGTGCTGATAAATAGGTTTACAGTATTCCAATTATGAATAGCAATGGCCCCAAATGCACATTTTCCAGTCCTGCTAGGCTTTGCTATTAACTGTTTAGGTCTAAGGTCCTGTTCTTTGGCTGAGATAAAAGGATTCTGGATGAGTGTCTGCTGGACTATCTGCTCGTTCTTACTGCAGTAAAATTTTTAAAAAGTAATTAATTGTGTAGCACAGTAGTTCTTATTCTTTGTAGGTTAAGTGCTTTCTCCGTAAGAGTTCTTAACAGGTAAATTAGCATGTAGGATGTTGTGCAGACCTGTAGCTGAAGATACCTAAAATGTACTGAAATTGTGTTGCGCATCTACTTATCTCAGTTGTAATCATGACTGCAAAACAAGAAGCAGCTTTATATTTACAGAATGGAAAGAACTCAGTTTAAAGGGGAAAATGATACTTTAATTGTATTGTCTAACGCTTGATTTTTCTGCAGAAAAAAATAGTTCATAACTGATTGATATTTGTATACCTTGATGTTAAATATAGCCATGTTTTTGTTAATTTTGCATACATCTGGTTCTGCCTGGTGTTTTGGAAAAAAGGCATGCTGCAGGCTTCTGTGTCTGAATTTGCAGGTTATTTGGGAGCTCAAAAACAAACTCTAGTTTTTGAGCTAGTCTTCTGAGCTTCTCACCATAAGCTAACTGATATAGTCCATGGTCATCACAGTATAAATCCATTTTATGTACTTATATATCACTTGAATCCTGAGTAAGTCTGAGATTCTTTGTGTGAAGTAATGTTGTCACAGGTAACTTTTTTTTGTGGTTTATCAAACACTTAAAATCTCATATAATGAATATCGTTTAATGTTGCTGTTGTCATTGTCAAAGAAAAACTTGTATTTGCTAATTTTGATCAAAAAATGCGCTTGAAAATTCTTTTGAATTGTAGCAGAAACTGCCACAAAATATTTTTTCCAAGTCATAAAAAAAATTTGTTCATGGCATTTATTTTTTTTGTTGCTATTTCTCAGTTAATATTCCATAGTGAAAGATGTTGAACTAATTAAGCATTAAGAGAATGAGCTGTTAGCAGGTATAATGTTGTTAGACTTCAGTTAATGTGAATATGACCATGACCTCCCAGATAGATCAAAGACTAATCTGTCTGACAGCTACAAGATGGCAGAGCTCGCCACGGGCCTTCTGCTGCTGCTTGCTGAAGCTATTTGTCTGTAAAGCATGCCTGATAGCTAAGAGTATATTTTTAAGGATGAACAGGTAAAAGTAAAAGGCTGTCTTCTGACATTTTAACTAATCCCTTCTAGCCTGTGGTTTACTGCACATTTAGGATATTTGCTAGCAGGAGAGACTGGCTTTTTCACATATGTAGGATGTCATTTTGAATTGGGCGTTGATTTGATGCTTGATAATGTAAGAGTTATACAATGAAATAGATTCTGATTGCATTAAAATGACATGCCCTGGCCTTTTACCTTTAGTAGACTTATAATGAGAACTGAACTCTCAGCAATATAAGTTGTCATCTCATGCTGAGACATGATCATTTAAGTGAGAAAATGGAATGTTTATTTTCTGTTATCCCTTTTTTAATTAAGATAGAAAAGATGGTTTTTAAAGTTACATTACACATCGAGACCAAGAGAATATGGATTTTTATATAATTTGAGAAATGAAATGTCATTGTTGATATGCAGTACAAACGGTATACATTTGCGTAACGCTAATATGTATTAGAAGAATGTAAAAGGAATGTATTTTATTCACAGGGTAATGCAATACAATGCAGATGATCTGACTGATTTGCATTCTCTTTATGCACATAATTAAAAATGGTGTCGTTTTTTATCAGTGTAAGACACATGACTGGTTATTCTAACAGTGTTTTGAACAGTCTGCTCATGAAGTAAGAAACTGTTGTAAAGCTGCATTTGTTACAACTGGCCAAAATCTTACTGATAGCAGAAATTCTTCAAAAGAGGAAATTGTTAGAAAACTTACCAGGACTGGAAGACAAATGCCGAGTATGTACAGGAGTGTATTGTCGTTGGTTATATTCTAAAGACTTCAGTGAAATTTTCCGACATCATACCTCACTTCAAATGGTGAGGAGTACCCTTCTGTTTCTCCAGGTAGTATTTCCATTTGTAGAAATGCACAGATATGCCTACGTTCCTTTTTAAGGAATGGTTTTAATGTTCCTAAAATGTTCAGAAGAAATCATCTTCTGTTTTGAAAATTACAAAGGAAACCTCACATGCCAGTCAATAAATGCTGAGTGACTGGAACAAATATTAAATCTGTGAAATCAAACTGAATTTACTTTCTGGCTGTAAAGATTGAATTTGTAAATTTGACAGGCAATTTAAAGGGCATAAGTACATAAAATAAAATTTCTTATCCAAATGCAACTTGAAAGTTACCTGTCAGAAGAGGTTAGAAGTCTGCTGTTTTCTCTCCTGAAGCGTGTCCTTTCACTTGTCAGTTTAGAAAGGTTAATACTGTACAAAAGAGCAATGGAAAGACCCTTTCTGGTGTAGTTTTATGTTTGTTTGTTTGAAAATCTAAAATTCAGTCGTCGTCCCCCCAATAATAATAAAAAATTCTTTTGATATACGTTGGAACTGTGTATAATGTCCAAATACAAATTATTCCTCAAATTCAGATCAGGCATTGTATGTGTAGTTATCCATACAATTAGAAAGGGAAGGCAGGGGATTTCTTTTGCAGTTGATAGCAGATCTGCTTTTGAAGCAGCTAGGAGAGAGCGTTTTTAAAAAAAGAGGAGCGTGCTCTTTTCTGTCTTGTGCTAGCCCACGGGCCTGCAGACCTTAGCTGCCGCCTTTGCTTCACGTTTAGCCAGTGAAACTTTTTGTTTCGGAGGCTGGTGCCAAGCTAGGAATTAAGAGTTGGTGTTGCTGACTTCTGGTACTTTGGCAAGGCCACTCTGTCCGTTAAGTACTTTCTTAGCTCCTGTGGAAGAAGGGGTTATGTTTGCTTAACCCTCATTTGAGAAATGCGTGGTCTGCTCCCAGCCATAGATCAGGAGCCAGTGTTTGTGATAAAGGAAAGGGTAAAGACCTCCATTGTATCATTTACTTCCAGATGAGCAAATAAAACTGTGGTCTTGGTAGTCCATTTACTGGTATCTGGGTTTTGTGCCTGGGTGAGCAGCTTATCTTTCTCCTGCTAGCACAGAGATTTGGATGAGTGTGTGGTGGTTGTGTTATTACGTATCAATTGTTGGAAGAGATCACATGTTAAGAGTAACTTCAGAAGGGTAAAAGCCATAATTGGTTAGTATGCAAAATACAAAGTTGAAAGACCGAAGCACGCTTTACATATTCACTTATTTGATCAGTGCTTGCTAATTTTCCCCTTTTAGACTATTTCCTTTTCAACATCATTATTAAAAGTAGTATTTTATGATTTCTTTCTTAGGTTGAATTAAAGAGGAAGTACAATGACCAGCACAAAAATACAAGAGGCCTCTTACCAGGGAGTCAGTGGTATGAAATTCAAGCTTATAGGGCTCTGAACCAAGCCCTGGGAAGGTGAGATAAACTGAGCATAATTAAAAATATATATATTTGTAGAACTTTTTTTGAAACACCTTTAAGGATTAATTCTTCACTGTTAACACAAAGGCCATAAATCAGGCCAAAAAACCTCATATTGCAGAAATCGGGCCTTCAGCTGTTCTGTACTGGCAGCTGTCTGGTTTTCGGTCTGTTGTGCGTTTGGGCAGTTATAGTTTGGAGATTATTTTTTTTTACATTCAGAATCCACTTCAGTTTGGTTGCAGGTTTTATGGCTTGTAGTCCAGATATACAGGAAAGAAAGCACTTACAGAGACTAATAGTTCTTAAGCTTATAAACCGAATGAAAATTCTTAGGTCTTTTCAAACGTACTAATTGTTCACACTCTTGGTGGGCTCGGAACAGTTGTTTGATGTTTAGCCTACAAGTACTTTTGAAAGGGAGAAATAGCGGGGGGGTTTCTCAGACCTTTGCAAAAGGTCAATTCAATTATCATGCTCACTGATCTCTTTCCCGGTTTAGAAGAAGAGGTATAGCTTCCTTTCTCAAATGAAAAAATTCCCCCCAAATTTTATTAACAGGATAGAATTAATTCATCCTTCTCCAACAAAATTTATCATATACATAGATAGATATAGCTATCTGTCATCCAAGTCTGTCATTAGATGCCATACATCTGTCATAGATATATAGAGGTACAGACACAGATTCATAGGTTAGAGGAGAAGCATCAGCTGAAAGACTTGTTATTTGAATTGGACCTAATGCAAATGTGACGACGTAAACGGAGGTTTAGAAAGAAAATTGGGAGAAAATAGTCTACATTACTAAAATCTCATTGTAAATTCTCATTGTTACAGGTCCGATTTCTTAGATTGCTCTTCGGAGAGTAAGAGCATTAGTTAAAATTTGCTAAGAAAAATCTAAGAAGATTGTTGAATGCTAATAGTAAGAAATTAATTAGAGTTTTGTCACTGTGAAAAAAGTTCTAACTTAAATCTAGTTTTAGTGAAAATTGCTTATTTTATAATTCAGCATTTGAATGAAATTATCCTAGTCTAAACTTAAACGGAGAAAACAGACTTCTGTTCTGATATAATGTATAGATTGTGTATAATACCATTAGACTAAGCTCTTACTAAACTGAGATTTGGTGAAGGATGATAGCGTATGATGACTAATTTAATAAAACCAGAACAGTCTACTAAGTTGATACTAAGTTATATAGTAGGTAGGCAAGCTCCTTACTGCGGAGATGCCTGCGGGGATAGAAGTGAGCAGAAACGTGATAGTCTTCAACCTGGCACTTTTCTCTTAACTCAATGCCGTTACATTCTATGAAGTAGCACAAGTCCGTGAAATGAAATAGCCTTTGGGAATATAGCAGATGGTGTGTATGGCCAGGTGACAATCATGCTATGAATGCCTTGCAGTGCTACTTTTTCTAAAAGTGTGGGATATGTCTCCAGTGAGCGTAATTCGTTTAAACTACGAGTTAAAAGAACATTCATTAAAGCAATGAAAAAATGAGAAGTTGGAAGAAATCTGTTTCTTGAAAGTGTTTTGGTAGCTTTTCTTATCATGGAGAGACTTCAAATATAAATAACTAATATTTCTTTGGAGAGCCAGGCTTGTCGCTCCCATTTTAAGTCCTGACGCTGATGCACTTGTGATTTTTTATGTACATTTGTAAATATCTTCTTCAAAAGTTGTCCTTTTCTTATACAATGGGGATAATACTCCTAAAATATTACTGACAGACTCTTTTCCATATTTCATTGATGTTATCGCTGTTCTTTAATAATTTTTTTCTGGCAGGCAATATAGAAATCCAAATAATGTTAAAAATAATATCAACACATGTAAAGTGACTATTGGATTATTTCTGTAGGCCTCTAACAACTGAATTATGAACTCGGTGGTATTGCTCACAGCTTCGATCTGTAGCATTATTCATTTTGGTACTAAAGAGAGGTAGGAATAACGTGCGGTTTAGAAGGAAAAAAGTGCATAGCTGTTTTAAAAACTGCTTGCAGTTGCGTCAGTCCATTTTATTTTCTTTTACGCTTTTACATGTTCTCCTTTCAGTATTTATGCTACCCCAGTTAAGAGTGGAAAACAAATGACATGTGGTTTGATTAGCTGCTCAATATTTGCATGGGGTATTTTTAGTTTACCTGTTTTCATATAGTAAATTCAAGAACTGAAGGAAAATTAAGCTTCGGTGGCATCCATAACAATTTTTCATGCAAGGCAGTAGGAAAGCATTTTCTGTATATTTTTGCATATTCTAGCTGACTCATTGCAATCCCTGTTGTCTGATCCCCACCGTTTTTTACTATATGCACTCTAATTATATATACACTCCTTTTTGTTGCTTTCTTATAGGTGTATAAGACATAGGAATGACTGGGGTGCTCTTATTTTAGTTGATGACCGCTTCCGGAATAACCCTAATAAG
>VZTL01050949.1:0-11569 GCA_013400535.1 Scopus umbretta | reverse complement strand
AGCTGAAACCGGGACACATCCTAATTTTTTTCTGCTACAGGATTTCAGATAATTCTGACATGGGGCCTCAGGTAGTGTGGTTTCTTTCAGCGTCAATGGGAACTGCATTCCGTTTACACCAGTGAAGAATCTAGTTTAGCATGTTCATTCAGCTGAGTCCAAGACATAAATGCACTGCTGCTTACCACATGGGCACCTACCTTGTCATCACTGATGGCCTTGGTGCCTGCTTCTAGTTGCTGTATAGGAAAGAGAACGTCTGTATTTTGTGTGATGATTTTTCAATTGAAACACATTCAAAAAAATACAGAGAGACAGAACAAATAAGGGAAATATTTAATGCCCCAAAAAAACAGGTAAAACTTGCAATGTAACAAAGTTTACTATGACTCTTCTTTGTGTATTTGTCATTCTTGGTAATGTGGCAAGTTCATAGTCGTTCAGCCTTTATCTTAATTGAAAGCAAGATGTTAGAGTGAACTTACCCTCATATGGTGTCATTGTCAATAGTAACAATAAAAGCATACATAATACCATAGAAAACTATGTACAGAAAATACATTGTTTGTGTTTCACTGATCTCAAGTCTACAGATGCCATTTTCAAGTTTACTGATAAACCTATGTTTTCCTACAACCATTTTCACAGTGAGAACTCAGCTGAATTTGTCGTCACTGATGGTAAAGTGTTGGAAACCAAACTGATCATCCAAGGTCTTTAATGATTTTCCACTGGTACCATAGCAAAATATTTCCTGATACAAACCAGAAGCTGAAATCCACCTCAAATATATTTTTCCTTGAAATGTCTTTTTTAGTGAACTTTGAAACCAAAGGGAGGGAAGACACAGATTAAAAATCTAGCCTTTCTTTACAAAACCAAATGTACAGTAGCTGTATAGCTCTAGCAATAGTAACTATTATTAATAGTAATAGTAAAAGTAAAGAAGGATTTCTTGGCCACCATGACATTATTTTGCAAAGTATCGCAGACTGTCTTTCTCTATACTATCAAAGAGAAAAGGCTTATGGAAAGAATTTTGTCTTGGTACCCTTTGGCTCTGTGTTATCACATTTCAATACTAACAGTTTCACAGATATAAGCCAAAAAGAGGGGGGCAGGAGGGGAAGAAGAAAGGAATGGAATAAAAGCCATGTACATCTTAAATGACTACATGCTTTTATAACTCAGATCTATAAACTCAGATCTTGCCAGGGCAGATCTTTGTGACAGATGAGGCATGGAGAGAAGAGATCCCAAAGCACTGCCTGCTAAGTGATGACTTGCTTAGCAGGCTCCGGGTTGCGTGCTAGCAAGGGGTCATTTCCCCAGTATCCAAAGTAAGGATGACATATAGAGCTGGTGTTGGCAGCTGTGTTTCCTTCAGAAGAGGTTGTTCCCTCAGTGCAGGAGACAGACAGAAGTGAGGAACCCCCTCAGTTCTCAATGGGATTGGTCCCAACACATTCAGACCTCTCAGTGGCCAACACACACCAATATTTCTCTCCTGGGAAATACATTTAGCCTGGAGAGATACCAAACAGCTGTGTTTTTTAAGAGCTATACTTATTTATGAGAACATCTCATCTGTTAATGGTAGTATTATCATCTCAGTAAGTGTGAGATTTTTATTTTTTGATCACGAGAGAAGTAAATAGGTGTAATGTTGAAGAGTCCTTCCCTGGCCCTATATGCTTTGCCATAGAACATTCAATGCAAGTACAAAATGTGTTTATGGCGTGAAACATAAACAGTTCCTGACTTGCTAAAGATAAAAGTAATGAAATTTAAAGGGTAAAAATTGCTTTTTTATAAGACCAATGGTGTTACCTCTTATGCCAAGTGCATCACTTGCCTTTGTATTAACTGAGACACAAAAATATCCAGTTAAGTGTTAATTTTAGGTAATGACCTCACTGGTTTAAAAAAGAAATAAGCATTATGAGGTCAGTCCAATTCATATTGTACCCATCTTTAACAGGCCACATAGGTAACTTCAGCCTAAGCTAGATCAAAGAATAATGGCACCAGTAAAAAGATTAAATTAGAATAATAAGTGACCTTGTACAACTTTAAGACCTGTTTGACTTTCAGGTAAAATAAAAAAAAAAAACTTCAATAGAGTGAGCACTCATTTTTATATTAAGCTTATTTTTAGCCTCAGTAGAACAGTGATATACTGTTCTCTGAGGACTAAGAAACAAGCATCATGGTTAACTTAATAGGGAATTTGACTTTGAATTTATTTCTTATTTAAGCTTCGAGAATTTTTCACAAAGATGGAATGTTTTGGACTATTTTTAAAGAACAAACAGAATTCTCCCTGTTCGTACTCTGTCTACAGACTAAAAGGCACTCTCTGACAGCTGAATTAAATCCTCTTTGAGGTGGCAAAATGGAACCCCAAGTACAGTACTTGCCTGGCATAATATCATTGAACAGTTCTAAGCCCTTTGTTCTTTCTAAGCCTACTTTGAAAAAGGAAAAAAGCAAAGATGTGCATGTGATATAATGGGGATTTTTCTTTGGTTGTAGTTTTTCTTTCTTCCTTTCTCCGTGATTTATATGAGTGCATAGGAAAATTTGCAATGGTCAGAGACCAGAAAGCTCCTCTATTGTAATTCTCTCTTTTTTTTTTCCTTTTTTATTTTACTAACAGATGTACCCTTTTTTTCTCTCCAGTTGTCTTTCAAGCCCCTATTTAAACTACTGGGTTTTTTCCAGTGCCTTCATGATACTTTAAATGTTTCAGTCTCTGTAGATGCAAAGTGACAAGTTAAGAATGCAAGGTGACCTGTTTCATAATCAAAAGAAAACGAATAGAAACTCATTGCTCTTGAAATAGAGATATATAATTTCCAATCCTCAATAACACAGGTAGGTTACATTTCAGAGATATACATAATGTGTGTCCTCAAGACCACCTAATACACAATTATGACACTATCTAATTTCATAAATATTTAATTTGTAGTTTACAACCATATATAAGCTTATCTTTCATCATAACAAAGTAAACATTTAAATATCAAATCTAAAAAGGGTATATATAATGCAGACTTTTTTCACCTTTTTCAAGACAAAATTAATTAAATTTTGGCCCTACAGAAGTCGACAGAAATCTTTGTACTTTGCAAAAATAGGCCTAACTCTGATAATTTAGAAGAAATGTTAGTATTTCTGTATTCTTAAATGTTCTAGTTTCATTATGTTGCACAATAGTTTGGAGCTATCTTGTACTTTAAAGTGGTGATTTTCTACCTTGTAATGTCACTGCTATTAATTTTATGTACCATACCACATGGTAAGACAAAGTATTTTGGAGGCTTTGCTTAAGCTATGTTTTTATCAGAGGCCTGTCATTTAAGATACAGTGCTGTAAATAAAAGTTATTTAATTGGTGTTTTACAGCTACAAGTTACTAGAGAACAATTTTCACTTTTCACAANGATTCAATTATTCTATGATTCTATGAATGTATTTTCATTGGCATTTTAATAAAAGCTGATTATCTACAGACAGACTTCTAAATAGGGTTTGCAAACTATATTTATTTTCTGCTTTTCACTCAAATTATCACAATACATCACCTCTTAAATACAAGTAATATGCGCAACTTGGAAACTTAATTCATTTGCACTGGATCTGAACTGAAGTGCACTAAAACCAATGATTGATGTACCATACTGGTAATCACAAAGCAAACAACAAAAATACATTGGATTAGATTTTACCTCTAATGGAAAGATTTAAGTATGAATTAGTTAGGTATGTTAAAAAATATTCATTTGTCCAAAATAAGGGAAATAGGAATAAACTGACATACTCAGTTTCATAAATTAATCTGTTATGGAATAAACTCAGGTTGGAATGGAATTTTAGGCCAAACTGTTAGTTCAAAGTATTTTTTTTTTTAAACACAGATGTAATTTTATTCTCAGGTAATAAGAAGCAGAAACAGTTATTTTAATAAAATACATCACTCTTTGAATGCACTTTAAAATTTTACCTGGTGTTTTTTCTTGCTGTAGGTGGCATCTCATACTAATTGAAATTCTCACTTAGTAGGCAATAGACATTGCAAAACCTACAAGAACAAAATGTCCCTTTGGGTCATGAGCAATTTATGGTAAAACGACACAAAATGGTGAGTTTCTGAGGGAGAATTAGTTTGCACCCCACCAATAACTGTTGCAAACCAGATGCCTGTGCTGCAATATATCACACTCAGAGTATCTATAGGAGCTACTACTATCTCTGAATTCCAAAATTTACTGCAGTTCTGTGGTAGATGGTTACTTATAAATTATTCCCTGTTACGTGACCCTTTTTCAGCACCATGGAGAGCAGGAGGTCCAGACTTTTGAGAGCGTCTTCAAGATCAGTTTCTTCTCATTCTTTTCATTCTAGTCCAAACCATGGCAGCATTTAGAAATGTATATATAATAACTAGTAACTAGTAGACGTACTGAAGAGAATTCTAGGGAAAAGCAACAAGACTGACAGAATTTTAGAAGAATAATCTATGAGGAAATTTTGAACCAACTGAATTTGTTTAAGGTTGAAAATGAAATATAACATGATTAGTCTTTGAAAAGGAAACAAATGTGCACCGAGGAGAGAAAGGTACTCTTCACCATGTCTACCAGGTGTAGAGCAAGGAGAATCAGTTTAATTTGCAGAGAGTATGATTTAGATCAAATATTAGCAGAAATATTCTAACTACAAGAGAAGTTATATTGCTTAGCAGAGATAGCTGATAATTATTCTGGGTTTTTATGAAAGTGTTGGGCAGGAAATGTGTATGGTCTAAGTATGTTAGATTCACCTAATGGCAGGAAGGTAGGGGTCCCCTGTCCCTTTAATTCTAAACTGAAGTGAAAGTCTACTTTTTCATAGTCCAAACTTATGCTTTTAAAAATACCCTGATTTCTAAAGTGTGTTGATCACCTAGACTATTAAAATCATTTCTGTAGACAGTTATTTAGTCACCTATCCAAAATGGAATCACTCAGACTCATCTGTCACTGTCTTGACTTTATAATGAAGGGAAACAAAATCAGATAACAACTAAAAAAGAAATAAGATCATCAATACGTCCAGGTGTACCTTCTGAAACCAAGGAGACCTCAAGGGCAGGACATGGACACATTTAGGCTTTGAAATCTAGGTATTTACTGAAACTCACCCGTGCACTTATAGCTTGCATTTGTTAACTCAAATTTCTAATGTTTTCTTTTATGTACTAAATAAAGGATGTTTAATGTATATAAAAACATTTACAAAACTTAAATCTCCCATTTCACTACAGGATCACACATCTTCAAGAAATTTGTATTATTTACGATAAGCCATAAACAGCACACCCCATTTGGAGCTATGTAGAGATCAACTAGTAAGAGTGAAAAACAGTAGCTAGCAACTCTAATAGAATCCCAGAGAGATAACATCAAATTAGTTCTAATGAGTGATTTACATGCTAATTGACTGGTTTTGTAGCAGTATCAAATGGAAAGAGATATTACTTTCCCCAAACATTCCTCAAAAAATTAATGATCCAAAAAAGAACCATGTAAAACAGGTAATCACTTGTTAATTGATCTGCTACCAGTACTGTATGAAACATTGAGCAATACATCTGCTACAGAACCTTGAGAATATATTTGTTGGTTAAGCTGCACCTTGGGATAAGCTGCAAAGATGAGCACCCAAATGTTTATTACAGGAACAGAAAGTGTTGACAGCTCATTAGTGAGATAAATATACATTCTCTGTGAAACCAGAGATACCTACACAAACTTCAAGATCTATGAATATGACAAAGACCCCACCAGATAATCCACCACAGTGCCTGATGTGGAAAGCTTTGTTCTTGCAAAGAGAAAAACAATACATAGTGTGAACTATATTTTCCTTCAACTGAAAAGAAATCCCTGATGAGGACGGGCATGAAAGTGCTCTGAGGCTGCAAATAATAAGTTTCCAAAGGTTGGCTACATAGATTTTTTTTTTTTTTTGTCCTCTCAGAGTTTGCTTTGTTTTCTTGAAGTTATTAAAGGTCATTAAAATCCATTTTGCACACTGGCATGCATAAGCTCTGCTTTTCGTTTCTCAAGGCTCAGACCGCCTCCATTTCTATAAAATGGTAGAAAAGCATATAAAGTGTCCTAGGAAGTAACATGCAAATGTTCATGCTGTATATTTGCACATCAGTCTCTGGCATGTTTTTGAAGCACATTGCTGTTTCACAACTACAATAGAATCTGAGCATGGGCTGGTAAAGAGGGAAGAAGAAAAGGAAAATACTGAGTTGTTTGAGCGCAGACCCAATAGGTTATTTTTTCTGCGCTTAGCAATCAAGAATTGCAGAAGGCTTTTATGACTTTTAGCCTCTGCATTATACCTTTATTGAGTGACTGTGCAGAAGAAGTTTTGTTCAGGAAATGATATCTGAACAAACAAAAGGCGTGTGGGATGAGAATGCTCTGGAATTTGAAAGAGATTGAAGAAATTAAAAAGACAAAGACCCTATATTACTCAACCAACTCAGCCATTCTACATTCTTTAAACATACCCAACTAGAGCACATTAATCTACCAGTGAACAGGTGAAGATTATGCCCTGAATAAATTTCTAGCCAGAATTGATGACTGTAGAGGAATTTGGCTTTATGGTCTGTATTAGCAATAGTAAATGATTTCAGTATTCAGGGAAATATGATAGAATTTAGTGGTCTATCATTAACTTCATTTTCAATTAGATAAATTCTATCCACATTTACAGTCTGAGCTGGAATACAGAATAAGGCTGCCTGTTACTGAATCTGATTTAAAACAAATACAATACAGAAGAAGCATTCACAGGGAAAATATTACTTTTACTTTTCATATCAGTCTTCAGATGTAACTGATCAGAGAGAGGGTAAATGACACAGAAATTATTTTGATCACCAAAAAAACTGGGAGGAGAAACAAGCTGTCTTGAGTTGCACTAGTGTAAATGGTGTGTGAAAAAAGAACCATGTTGTCATTACATGGCTGATAACAGAGTTACCTGATCTTGACGCACATATCACAGCAGAAATCAGCAACATAAAAAAGGACGTGAAAAAGAAAAAAAGGTAAAAGATCAAGTAATATAATTTTTTTTTTTTTTAAACTTTGTGAGGCCTAATGACAAGGAACAAATATTCAGAGTGGAGAATATTAATGAAGAACCTAGGTTTTTAGTTATCAGATTGGGACAAATTTATAGGGCCATTGAAGTCCCTAGCTGTTATCTAAGGATACAGTAGGGAAGAAATCCATTTGATCTGAGGACATGCTTTATAGTTTGCCCTTGCTTTTGGAAGCAGAAGTCACCAGACTCTTGGGGAAGCTACAGTTCAAAACATGCAGCATACCTCTAGTCCCTGTTACACAGGGAATAGGGAGAGGAAAGAAGTCAGAATGAGAGCCTGAAAGTTATTTCAATGATCCTTCAATGCGCATTTAACTGCATTTCTATTAAAGAGCAATTTCAGAGATTGAGGCTAGATTTTTAGCTCTCCATTAATGGAAACTTCTCCTTTTCTTTGACAATTACTTCTGTACTAAAGTTTCACTTTTACTCCTTCCTTCAATGACACTGGTAAATGAACTATACTCCTGCCATCCACAGCTACCTCTGCCATCAGCTGCAGGCTGGGTTTCAATTTTGTTTTTCTCTCCTGTCTTATATTCCTTTGGTCTTTTTCCATTATGTAGAGTAATGTGAAGGCCAGAAGAATGTGTCTGGTATGATGAGACTAGTACTCTGTGTTTGTGCTTTATTAATACTTTTATTGTGTTATATGATCTTTTTTCTCTTTTTCACGGACTTCCACATAAAGCCCCCAAAATTGCCTGCTGCAGCTAATTCTCAGCTGATTACTTTGAAAATAAGAGTAAAATCTATACAGACTTTGGCAACACACGTATTTTGCTGGCATGTGTAGATACATGTATATTTTACTCTGCAATTTAAAGAAAATGAGATTAACATTGCCTAATCTTGGATAACTGGTACAATTAGCTGTTGTTTAGAAGGTACCATACATACACTATAGAATACTGAACTATTTTTTTTTCTTACTATGATTTCAAAACCTTTAATCAATGAATGAAAAAGTATTCCAGTTTCCAGCTCTTCTTTTTATTTCCTTTATAATATTAAGTGGAAAATGGCCAACTGAATCTCTCTGTCTAACTCTCTGAGGGAAAATATTTTCATCTTCTCTGTCTTGATAGAAAGAGCACACCAGATCAACACCTGAGTCTTTTCAAAACTCTACCAATGGAAAATGTAAACTCTTTGTAATATAAGAAACTGAAACCAGAAGAAAGCAAGCTGAAGACGGATCAGAACATTTTTTTTTACTATATTCTTTATTAATAATCCTTGAGAAGAGATCTTTTACTAGAGATTGAGCCATATAGAAGAGAGGATGATAGAAAGAGGTAGTAAGGAAATTATTTAGCTTCTACATGTTCAGAAGAGTTGAAGAAATCTGGATGAATGTGTTGCTGTATTAATGTAAGCACAGGAAATCAAAAGTGAATTAATATATCAATTGCATTTTATTTCTTTTAACATCAGTGAAGTTACCAAAGATATGAGAAGGTGGCATACATTGAAAACCTTCATGTTTTTATGTAATTGATGATATTTTAAAACTAGTTATCAACATTCATGAGAAGGAAAGGAATGAAGCAAAATAATTTTGCATGAAGAAATCCCTTTTCTTTCCAGAAACATTCTCAAACTGGTCTTACCATGTAATAGCTGATTAATATCCCTACTTGAACTGGTCTGCCTATGGTCAAGGTCTCCAGAGTACCTGCCTACCTCTAATATCACACTACTTCCACAAGGACTTAAAAGTACAGATATTTGGTTGTTCTATCTCTCATTACTGTAAGTACTTTAGGCCAAATTATGCATAGAAAAAGCAATCAAGCCATGACTAAAATGAACAGCAAAGGCCTGCAGAGTACATTGCAAACTCATAACCTGAAGTTTGTTTAATTATGATATTCAAAAATGAATGATTCTTGGAAATAGAACACTAATATTAAAAAGGTCAACATTTCTTAAATACATAGTTCAACTTGTTCTAATTATTATGTAAGACACAGTGAAAATTAATTTTCTGACAGAAGTCCTAGAAAAAACAGGGAATAGAGCAGTCAGTCATTTGCCATAACACACTTGAGATCATGTCTGGCTCCTCTGGAAGCAACAGGTTTAGATTACCTCCAAATGTAGCATAATGGACTAGATAGTCTGTTTCACTCTGGCAATTTTCTATGAGCCTTTGTTCAGAGTGGACCAGATGTCTGTTGTTTTGTTAAGAATTAACTCTGTAATTGTTTAAAAAAATGCTTAGCATACCAAGGCCACATGTGTGGCACAGGCGCATTTAACTACCCTGCTGTAAGTTTCTATAATTAATGACTAAGATTCTGGATGTTCACCCAGGGTTTTTTCGTTTTTGTCTTGGGGGTTGTTTTTTGTATGTCTTTTTGAAGGCTACATGCCCACTCTATTAAAAAGAAGAAAGAGGAGGAAAAAAAAAATAAGATTGAGAAATGAAATTTCTAAAGCATCAGATCAACACTTTATGCGTTGTAACCTAAGATCTGTTTACACATAAAATAAAATGGATGAACTCTGAATATACAGAGAGAATTAGTAGGGAAAATGAAAGTTAAGTACAGACAGAGTTTTCTACTTTGATAACAGTAGACTATGGAATAATAGAGGTTTGCTCATGCTTATTTAAGTGTGTACATTTTTGTAGGATGTGCTTACACTCACATAGCAGTAGTTTATCCTTTTTTCTAAACTTAGAAAAAAATTGATCCCAATAGTTAGAAGAGGAAAGGTCAGGATAAGTATTAGAAAATTGACTCAACTTTCCAATTCAGATTGTTTTAGTCAACTCATTTAAATGGATATATAAACCAACTGCTTACTGTAAACCAGAAATGATTCAATATCTCTTCCTCTTTCATACACTTTCTATAGATTTTCTCTGTCTAAATACACACAGAGGATGTGTATTAACAAACACTTATGCTCCATCATGCAACAGGTCTGTGAGAGTATCCTGATGGATACTGGGGACAGCTCTTGTGCTTCCAATGTGAGTCTTACCTTTCCCAAAGGAAAAAAAAAAAAAGAAGAAGAAAAATCCCTGAACTGTCCAATAAACTAGTGTAGCTATCCATAAACATTATTCATTAAACATCAGAAAAGAGTAGATCTACTTCTCTGGAAGAGTAAGGAAGCTGAAAATTCTCATGGAAGGGCAGGCACTCAGAAAAAGAGGAATAATACTAAACTGAACAATCACTTCTCCATCAGACACTCACAGCTCTCCAACAGCAGGGAAAACCATTAACTCTCCATGTTTGGTCCTACTTTACTTTTTTTACCTATAGTGCTGTGCACTTCTACATTCAGTGAAGAAGCTATAATTTGAGTTGATGTAGGAAAAGATATTTAGGATTAGATGTTCCTCTTGACAGCCTGAGCTCAATTTTCATCTGATGGGTTGACCTCAAGAAGCAGATCTGTATCATTTTAATGTCTTTTTGTCTGATAGGCTGAACCTAAAAAAAAAAAAAAAAAGAATTTGTACACAAAGTACAAAAGCAAAATTTAAACTAAATTTTTTTTTCTAATGCATTACAAACTCTCTTCTTCCAGACTTCAGTGCTTAAGAACTTCTCTACAAAACAAAGAGAAAACCTTGCATGTATAATGTAATTTTGGGATTCTTTTGACTTCTGGATACTTTCCCTTGCTACTCTAGTGTATTCTTAATTTACATCCAATATCCCAAAAGGGTGAAAAAGTTTACTGTAATTTATACTCATTGTTTAAACATATATTTCATTATTTTGAACCTGTTGAACTTACCTGTTTTATCCCTGAGAGTGATGCATGTACAAGTGAATGACAAAGCAAGTTTCACAACAACAAAAAATAAAAGCAATCAGAATATTTGAAAAGGCTTTCATCAGCTTCAGAAGACTGGATCAGATATCAGGCTAGCAACGGAACCAAGAATTACACACATCAGGCAAGAGAAAAAGGCAAATAGAGATACACCCAAGAATTGAGGTACAATTATGGTATTGTCTTAGATGGAGGAGCATATAAGAGAAGAATTGACAGTCCCCTATACCTCTCAACCTCATTAAATTTGGAAAGAGATAGTCAGGGTTATCTTAAAGTGGGTATAAAATACTATTTTTCTGATTTAACAATTACTATTTTATGCATGACTACAAAAGATGGAAATGAATAAGAATCAGTACTTAAGGCCTGGTGGTTTTATTTTGGGGGGGGAAGGAAGTGTTGTTTTAGATAAATCTTTTTTTTTTTTTTTTAATCCTTTTCAAATTAAAATAATCTGCAGGTTTCAAAATATCACCAAAATGGTCATCAAAGCAATAAGATATGGAAAATAAAGAAATATAGATTCACAGGATACGTAAGTCTGGGGAAAGTTGAAATGTTTCTTAATATTTAAAAAAAAACC
>VZTL01050945.1:253-12534 GCA_013400535.1 Scopus umbretta | reverse complement strand
GGGGGCGGGGTGTCGTCGGGGTGTCTGTCGGGGGCGGGGTGTCGTCGGGATGTCGGGGTGTCGTCGGGGGCGCGGTGTCGGGGCGCTGCCGCGGAGGGCCAGCCCGCCTGGGGCGAGCCGCCCCGGCCCGCCGCGGCCAGCCTGGTTCCAGCGCTCGGCTATTGTCGTCGCGACGGTCTCACGTGTCAGCGAGATGTTGAGAGGCGTCTCTTTCATCGCGGGCAGCTGGCCTCGCTGCCGAGATAAACGGGGACATAGCGTGTGTCTGTGCTGCGGCGCGGAGGCTGCCGCGCCGGGGTGAAGCCCTCTCAGTTTTCAGGAAAGATTTCCCACATGGTCTCATCTACCAATCACGACAGAAAGGACCAAATTCATCCTGGCTGCATTTCACATATGCTCCATGGAGTTATAGAATTCAGGGATAAATCCGGCCCTTTGTGGTGGATGCCTAAGGACATTTTGGAGAGAGATCCCAGAGGTAGGACTGTTAGCGGTGTGTGGAGGACCCGTCTTCTGCCCGCATCTGGCAAACCTGCCCTATAGATCGGAAGTTTGTGCCAGGAGTGAACTTTGCTCGGCAGGAAGCGTCCAGATGCGTAGGAGCCTGTATGCGTGCATTCATTTTTTGTAAGTGCTCCGGCTGCTCAGGAGGCTACTGCTGCCTTTGATCTGTGGCTTGCCGTTGTCTTCTCTGTTGCCTGTTTTTCTGACTTGTAACCAGAAAGTGTTGCCAAGTGAGAGGCTTGGGCTGCTAGGAGTGGCATAAGCACCACAAGTGCCTGAAGACCCACTTGGCAATGAAACTGGACAAACGTTATTAAACCTATCAGTGATTTAAAGCTTCAAAAAGAAGGTAATGACTTGAATACACATTTCACTCCTCGGTCTTGAGATAGCGGGCCAGATTTAATTTAAAAGTTAAATGCTTTGGAAAATCAGGAATTACGTTAATATATTAAATCATTTCGCAATTAAGTTCCTCAAATCATTTTTGGTGGGTTGCACTGCAAATCGACTAAATTAATTTAGAAAGTCGTTTTCAGAATTTCTTTACTAGCTGGTTAAAGCTTCTTTTAAGTCATGCCATGTATGAGGGAGCAAACTGTTCTTTTTAAATGCAAATGAGACACTTCTTCTGTAGACAAGTTGCAACTCTTCTATTTCACTTTGCCTGAACTGATAATGTGCTTAAAAGTGCACAGTCATAAGACATATGTTTTATGCTTGGAGAAGACTTACCAGGAATGTTTTGATATAAGATACCGAGTATAGGACGAACGTCTTTTTCAGATGTCTTTGCCACTGACCATTGATTACGTTACATGGACAGAGTAGGTTTGCCAGGCCCCTTGGAGGCGTACATCTACAGAACATTATATTTTTCACCCCCTCCGCTCTCTCCCTTCGCCCAGTGTGATTAACATTGCTGTGAAAACTTATCTGACTTGTTCTAAACGTGTCGTCATGTTACAGTATTGCTCTGTCACTCATGTTTGTGCTGTGTGTATTTAGGCAGTTTGAAGGGCGGGAGGCCTGCAGAGTTTTGTGTTCAGTAAGTTTGGTTGAGTGTTTGCTCTTGATCTCTCCCAGGAAAGGAGATGATGGCTGGAGTGTGATGGATCCGTGTTCTGGGTTGGAATGGTGGTCTTGATTAGGTCTTTATCTGCAGAACTCATTTGGAACTGGATCTTGTTTCTTGTAAAGTTACTTGAAACTTGCTTTGAGCACTTACTAGTGGATTTGGCCCTTGTTTTGATACCTGGGTTTTGGGTTGTTTTTTGGGTTGGTTTTTTTTTTCTTTTTTTGACAAATACGGAAGACTTTGATTCTTTACATTTTAAGTCTGCTGGAACTGCTGGTAATTTAGAATGTATTCCACAAATACTTACGCTTTTAAGTTTTCGAACTGTTCTGTTAGCACTAGTTTTTTTCCTGATCAGATGACTGTAGCGTATGAGTGAGTTCCCGAGCACATGCACGGGCGGTATTGACAGTGCATTTTTCTGTAGCCAAAGGAAAATGCAATAATGTAGATTCAGACAGTGCCTCTTATCTTACAATTTTCAGTTGGCAGGCTTTGTTTCAGAAGACTGCTTAGATCTTTATTTTATAAACCTAAAATAGCTTTCTAAGCATCTTAGCCTAATATTTCTCTATCTGCTGTGAAAGCTCATTATACTCTGCATATATTGTTATGCAGGCTTTTCCTTGTTTCTCTCACATTACCCATGGAGAGAGAAAAGTGAAAGAACAATGCAAACAATGTTGGTTATGACAACTGTGTGAGGTATCTCTTATACAAACAGACGGAATGGACGGTATGTTGCGGTATATAGGTCAGTCTTTGAAATAACATAGTGGAGCTCTTACGTTGGACAGACAGATTTAGAGCTGGGGTTTTACTGTTCGCCTCTTGAAACTTGAAGCGTAATTTCATTTCAGACATTTACAGGCTGATACGAGTAGTCTGTTCAGTTGAAGTTTAAGAACCATCACGTTCTTTAATTGAATGCTACAAAAGAAATAACTTTGATAATCAGAGTGTCTTAATTTGGTAGAAGAATATGGTCAGGGTTTTCAAGCTGCTTGAAGAAGTCGGATGATAAGTTTAGATGTTTATATAGAGAGCAATAAATAACATCCTTGTGGCTTTCCGTAAAGAAGTGTCACCTCCAAAGACCGTTTCGATCAGTACTGTAAGAAGGTTTGGTATATTTTCATACTTGCAACTTTACAGTGTTTTCAGATATCTGCTCGCATAAAGTGCAGTTATATAATTATAGTTTGACACAGCTAATGACAGGGATGCTGACCCCTGCCAACAGTAGGGAGAAAATAATGGTCTTTACTGCTCCCAATAGTTACCCTTGCAGAATTATGCACTAGATTCTTCTGTGATTTGCTACCTGGTTCAAAAATACAGGAGCCTACAACTCATCTGTCTTGTATTCACTGGTAGTTGTCAGTGCAGTGGAAAAATACAGCCAGATAGCAGAGGTAGGATGATAGACTGTAGTTGTTTTTAAAAAGAGGAATACAGAGGGAAAAAAGAGAGAAAGGGAAGCAAAGCCCTTCAAAATGAAAACAGCAGCGTAACATTGGGTAGAAGTGGATAAGGAGATCTAATACAGTGCTTTGTAAGCAGGTAACAATCCTGCTTACTCCTGAACAATCCTGCTCATAATCAGAATTCCATGGAGCAAAAGTGCATATATTTATATACAGTGTTTAAAATAATTTATTGTGTAAGCTTAACCCCACCATAGAGACTACTCTAAGTAAAATGTTCCATGGCTGTTTACAAAGTGTACATTATTTCCAGTGGCTTGCTTCTATCCACTCTCTATCTGAAACTCAGAATTATGGAAGGCCAGGGCTGTGAAGCTCTGAAGCTGAAATGCTGTGTTAGTGTTTTGGCAGAATTTTAAATTATACTCATTTAATAGATCACCATTTGTTTATTCTGGGCATATTTTTTTTTTTTCCTTAGACAACTACCTTGTCCCCTACTGCATTAGAATCATACCTGAAATCTGCTGATGCCTCTTAAAGAAAAGATTAAACAGTTACATTAGTGTTGCCTGTTGATGTTTAAGTGTTGTTTTAGTTAGTTTCAAAAAATACCATGTAGGAAGAAGCGAAATGGGCTTTTTTCCCTGGGTTCCTAGACCTTAGAATGCGGTCTCAGAGTTAAAGGCAAGCCTCAGGTGTGCCTCCTTAAATTCCAGTGTTTCAGAAAAGCAGTGGTACCAATTTTAATGCAATACAGAAAATGATTCATCTATGAGCTTTTGAGAAATCTTTCTCAAAGGTGTTTTATAAACCAAAGCATTCACAGTCTTTTTTTTTTTTTTTTTCTTTCTGCCAAACATCAGTACTTTGAGAGAAATTATGTTTTATTCTCATACCAGAGTGATGTATTTCATCTCTAGGGCATTACCCTCAACCAGCCTATCATGAGGTCTTCCGAAAAAAGTGAAAACTGTAAACTATTAAGACTGCTGAATAAGCTAAACACTACAGTGCATGCAGTACCTTTGGTGTTTACATTAAACCAAAGAGCAGCTGGAGCTGCATTTAAGGACTTGAGGAGCTGATACTGTGGAGGACTGGGCGGTCCTAACTCCTGTTGAATTCGGTGTACGATGGGGACGATCACGCTTTACCAGAAAGAGCTGAGCACCCTCCTGCCCTTAGATTCCCATCTCAGCAGGACTTTCTAATTTTGCCAACACTGTACAGAGGCATTGGAAAATGGACTATGTTTAAAACACGATTTTATATTAAGCAGAGAAATGTCCTAATCTCGGTAGGATTTGGATCAAAACTCTTGGATATTTAAATCCTGTATTGATGGCAGATACAGCAAAGCCTAGATGGTGGCAGTAAAAAGCTTCCTTTGACTGCTCTCTCAGCACGGCTCAAGAGTGACCTGAAAGCACCACTTCTTGTGGTGAGAGGGTAGTCCCTGGATCAATGCAGACCTTGGCTTCTGGAACTGACAGCAGTGGCGATTAGTGGCAGCTTTGTTTATCTTTTTGAAGTGGACACATGCTCTGTGGATGTCTAGCATGGACTGCATACACTAAAATACTTATTTTAAATATAGCCTAACCAAATTTAAATGTTTTGTTGTTGCAGTTGGACTAGATGATCATCGTAGGTCCCTTCCAACTGAAATAGTCTATTCTGTTCTTTTCTGTTCTATTCTACTCTTTTAGTTACACAACTAGGTACTGATTTTCTGCCCAAGGAGTGATTTCTCATGAAAAACACCGATTTATAAACTGCTCCAAAACACGGTTTATAGCAGAAATGCCAAATGACTGTTAATTATAGCAGCACGTCCAAAATATTTTCAGACATGGAATTCACATCAGCCTGAATGAGATTTTCTTGGTCATAACATTTTTTCCTACAGCATTCAATTGGAAAATGGCAACATTGCATTATTCTATGGTTAGGCACAGATTACATAGTGTTAGCAGCAGCAACAAGCATTGCCCTTCCACAGCAGTAAGTGCACAGAAGAAAATCTCATCTCCCCGTCCCTTGGAATATCTGCATTTTATGTTCATTGGCTGTGATCAGTTTTAGGTTAGTAAGTCAGGGCGTCGATGAAAATGTTTAGCTCTTGACTTAGATCTTGAAAGTTAAAATCGTTTTTCAGCAGAGATCTTGGTGCAACCAACATTTATAATGACTGTGGTTTTCTTTTGCTTCTTATGTTTGCAGTAAGTAGTTTATTTTTAGCATTTGAATTTCATATGGTTCTACTAATATTTATATCTTATCTTTCAATTGCACATATGCTAACACTGTCTGAACTGTTCATTTAGAATTTCTCACTTGATTTGCTGTAGACCCTCATAGTATGGTTTCCTCCCAAGAAACACGCTACTTTCTAAGTTGCAAAATATACTAGAGTTACATGAGCATCTGACAAATCCAGGTTAGTGGATACGTCAGAATATTTTAGCATTCACATTCTTGACTGTTAAACCTCTCTCTACCAATCAAAAGTGGCACAAGTAGGTTTTTTTCAAAGGTACTGCTGGCTAAGCATGAAAATTGAGCTGCTGTGGTAGTATTTTTGTCTCCTGCTATTGTTGATGATGATTATATGGTCTTAAAGGTTAAATGGAAGTTACTGTAGCTGGTATGTATTTTTGTTATATTAAGGAAATATGCAGTGAGCTCCAGTTACTTATTCTATATGCAAAAAGAAATCAGAACTCTGAAATCAGGCAGTGATAACCTGTACTTAGAGAAACGGGTCAGTAAGAGCAGTATGAAGTCTGCAATGTGAAGCAAAAGATTTATCCAGACAGTTCTTGCCAGAAGAGTGAGAAGATTATGTATACGTGTAAATTCCTATTGTATCAATGCTACTCTATACATATATACACATGGATGTTTCTGCTTCATTATATATTGCTTACTTTGAAGGAAGTGAACTTAATCTGAGAATCCATCATTTCTATCCAGTATTATAAGTAGCTGGCTTTGAAGTCACGTTCTGGTCACAGTTGCCAAAAGTATGTAGGTTTGTGTTCCTGAATAAGAGAAAACATTTGTTTTTTATACTATCATTGTGTTTGCATCAACCTGAAATAATAATAAATAGTAAAAGGAAAAATAGTGGTGAAAAGGGATGATAACCTTTCAAAAAAGTATAATTTATCGTTGGGCAGACACAGTTGTGAACATTAGTCATAGAAACCTGCAGATAGTAGAGGCTTAATATCAAAGCTAATGATTTATTTTATGTTAATGACTTTCTGCTAGGGCATGAAAGACTGCTCATAATGGACTCTCTGTGCTGTGTTCAGTTGCGAAGGCTAATGGGATAATCTTAGTCAAAATTAAGCTTTTTGATGTAAATAATGGTGTTATTTTTTCAAGTTAACTCTTGAAAATGTATCGGCAAACTGACTTTTTTAAGAACTGCTTGTAATCTTTATAGGAAAATATAAGGCAAGGTTTTTTTCTTCCTTAGCACTTTTCTTAATTGTGTTGGAAATGTCTGTTTATGTTTTTTTACAGTTCTGAAGAATAGTAATCATGATGTGGAAGTCATTCACTTCAGTGGTTTTATCACAGTGCAGTAAGTTTTTGTGAGGCACAGTTGTTTTGCAGGTTGAACAAAGGAAAATAATTTTTTTTCAGGGACCTAGCCAGTAATTTGCTAAATGTTAGTAAAACTCTTAGTTTTGCATTGAGAAGTTTTTAAAATCATGTTTACAATTAGTTATAACCAACATTATATTTCAATAAGAGATAATTTGCCTACTAAAGTTCACATAATGTGCTAATCATGTCTAGTGGTTAATAAAGGCCTCCTATCTCACTCCCCTGATGGCTATAAAAGGCTATTATGTTCATGGCAGCAGTTCAGGTACAGCTGCTGTGTGTTAATAATGCATCATTGTCCCACTAATAAACACAGCAAAGGTCAGCAACCCTGAGCACCTAAAACACCTATTCTCCTTCCAAAATATTTATTAACACCTTAATGGCGTATCTATTCATTTTGGTTAGGATTATATCAGTTAATGACCTTCATGGAATCCCATGTGTTCAGGTTTTGCAGCCTACATGCTGTTGTGGGCTGTTGCACTCATCTTTCCTCCTAAATATTTCTTTTTCATCGCAACTATGTGTTGTTTCTTTAATTTAAGATTAGCATTCCATGGTCACTTTATGATTAACTTACTTTGTTACTTAGTTTGGCAATTTTCATTTTTTTTCCTCAGCTAATTTAAGATTATATTTAGAGGCTGAATGTTCATTAGTTAAGACACTTAATAGAAATTGTAACTATATGCTGAGAAACTATGTGATTGTGTAACACACATTCAGACATGCACACATGCACGCACAGAGAGATGCGTGTGTACGTGTGTGTGTATATGAGCAGTACTTCCTCTAGGTTCCATACATAATTTTATACTGGTGACATGTTTTCCTTTTTAGCATCGATTGCTGTATTTGTAAAGGTTTTTTAAAATGCATTTTCTACAGACAAAGAACATACTCACATGGGATTTCCATTTTGCCAGGGAAACATGCAAATCAATAGGCCAGCACTTATCTGCATTAAAATTAGGTATACTGTAATTTATGGGCACAGTGATATTGTATTTGTCTTGCATAGCCTCAGATATTCTTTAAGGTAGCCTGGCTATGTGTCCTTAGAGAAAAGCAAAAGTGTTAATTGAACAAAATCTCATTTTCTCATCTTGTAGTATTGCCTTTTGTTTTCTGTTACTCATTTTGAAAACCTGATGGTTTTTTTTGTGCTGTGTGATTTACAAACAAATGTTCAGAGGGCAGAAAAACACCACTACACTTCCATCAAGAGAAATGAAAAAGCTTAACTAGCTGACGGGTTTCTATTTGGTGTAGCACATAGCTTCAATGACACATTTGTCATGCTTTAAATATATAATACATACAATAAAATATACAGGCACAGTTGTGATATATGTAGTGTCTGGCTCCATTGCTATTGTTTGTAGTCTCTACGGTTGTCATACGTTGTTCTTTGCACATCATACCCTTACAGCAGAATTTGACACAATTTCTAGCTTTCAGTCCTGCACCATTTTCATTGCACAATATACATGAGTTTGACAGGGTGTGTTGAGGACAACTCTGGCAAGCAATTGATATTTTGAAGTGGCAAGCGTTTCAGCAGCTGCCTGCTTGTGAAAAGGAATGATAAGATATACTGTATTGTTAGTTTCAGGCAAAGCATTAAGGTTTAAGCTCTGTAAAAATGTACACATTATTCGTCAGTGGTGAAGCAAGCCTTTTATGTTTTTTAGAGCTTAGCTCTCTGGCTGATGTGAACTAGAATGACATTGGTTTAATGGTCAGTAAATGAATAGGAGTACTTTGAATTTGAACCGCTGCCAATTTTGCACCAACAAAGAGACTGACAAAAGAAAGATTTTATGTGAAAGCAAAGCACAAGCAATGTTTGGGGAGGTGGAGAGAGGGGTAGAGGAACCAAGAGAAATATTCTCCAGCGCAGCCTTGTAATGATACTAAAATTGTTAAAACACATCCATTTTACATGGCTCATCGGCTACGAACCTAAGCTGTTTCATCTAATGTTCTTTAAAACCTGTTGTATACACATAGTCTTTTAGAATATATTCATATGGAATTTACAGTGTGTTTTTCTAAATACCACACTGTGCCCTGAAGGCCTGTTGGCAGAACATCAGAGTTGTCCACTGCTGGAGTTCCCAAGTCTCTCTCTATCTGGTAGTGGGAAATTGTAGTTTAATCAGTTATGGCACTTTCAGTGTGTAACATTCATTAGTAAGGCAATTTGTCATGACTGTTAATAGTCAGGATGCATCTGCTCTCTCTTCAGTTACGGAGCGTGATAAGCAAGAGGGCAAATATTTCAATATCTAATAATATTAGTATGTTTGAAAACTGTAGTTCAAGGTTAGTGCTCAAAACACAAACAGCAGATTAATAACGACCTATTTATTTTTACGGGTTTCACCTTTACAGATTTGATTTTAAAGTACCCTAACGCTCTTATGAGTTGTACATTATCTAACTGGGTATGAGAAAGTAAATGTTAGCATCTTCAGTGTTTATCAAAGACTCTTCCTCTGTTGTCATAAATTAAAAGTTAGGATAGTTTCAGAGAGTTGCAAATACTTATAATTGAGCCGCATTGTTTTCCAGTGTGTCAGTAATAAATTGTTCACAGTATCATTTTTGGCACTAGCAGACCTTTTACAGTGTTAGTTTTGTGGCTAGGCAGCTTATAAAGTTATAAAAGATATTCGGTGCCTACCAGATAGACAACATGCAATTAGAAAAATGTTCTCTTCCAGCTAAAACCTGGCTTGTAATCATTGCTCATTGTTCTAAATATGAAAGGTTAAATTGTTTCTTACAGCCAAGAAAGGTTAGAGGTTTTTTTCACATGTATCTGATAACCCTCATGTATTACATAATACGATAGCATCACACACAATAGCTTTGTGACACATTTTAATTTTTAATGAAAAGCCCCCCAAATTTTAACATAATGATTTCTTTAGAAACTGAGCCCAATCTTGGTAAAATCCGTTCTTGCTAGTAACAAAAGCTGTTACTGTTTAAGTTCCTGTTCAGCAGTTAGTTGGTACGCTTCACTGGATGTTGTCAAAAAGGCTTTTCTCTTGATTGACAACCCTGTAGGAATGTGAATGGAGATTTTAATTGCATATCATGTGTCCATATCAGAGTGAGTGGATTCACTGACTCCGCTTAGCTCCATATCTCTACAAGTCAGCCATGCCAAAACACTTCTTTTTTTTAATAAGCAATTGATATATTTTCCAAAGAGAGAGAAAAAGGGCATGCAAGTGAAGAATGGACTGAAAAGCAAAAGATTCCTGTGAAATTCAGAAGAAAAATGTGTGCAGTAAGTTTTCAGAATGTTTTAACCCAATTAAGAGGTATTTTGATGATATAAATTCATTTCAAGTCTAAGTTGGCCAAAGACTGCTAGAATGTATTTTGCTTCTGCATTTGCTAGCAGAAGTGTGTTTATTGTTTTGCTTTTTTTTTTCCAAGAGTACTTTGAACAAAATCAGTACAAAAAAAGAAAAAAAAGGCGAGTGGAAAAATTTACTGAGGCAGGCTGCCCTTGTGTCTTGCACCTTTATAGAAGACATGGGGAAATGGTGGGGGTTTCTTCATATGTGTGGGAGATAGTGGGCTTTCTCATTCATACTGGATTTGATCCACACTCTTTGGCCAACACTGCTACTTTAGGGGACATTTACCTAGGTAAGGACTGGCAGAGATCTCAGTTTTCAGTCTGATAATAAAACTGAGTTTTGATATCAACTGTAATGCAACTTAAATATAAATTCTTTTTTCTTAAGAACAGTAAATGATACATCACTGCAAAATGATGCTGATAAAGAGACCTCAGCATTTTCCATAGCCGAGAACATTGCAGGTGAAAATGACAAAGCCAAAGATTCATTATTATGAATAGCAATTAGATTTTGATGTCTCAAATTAGATTCCAGGTTTCATTTTACATCAGAAACCACAGCATTAACTGTATTTTTTTTTAAAGCTCATAAAGCATCAGCAACTGAAAGCACAGCTACACCACCATTGTGGGGAACTTTTAGCTGAGTTAGTGTTTTGTGCCTGTACAGGGACATTGAAATCTAAAAGGGGATGACAGTTGCATTTTTCTGGGAGGACCCCTGGGAAGGAATTGTTACTTGGTCAAAAAGTTTCTTTCCTGGTTTGTCAGTGCTTTTGGATGAAAAGCCAATCGACTGCCTTTTGCACTTCTACCCTTTGTGTAGGGCCAACTTGTGCTTTCAGGTTATATTTGTGTAACGTGTGGGAATGGAGGATGCCAACCACTTGTCGACTCTTAAGGCTACAACAGCAAGGCACATCACCTTGTCTGACAATATGCAGTTTAACATTGGCACCTGTACAGAGCCTGTTAACTCCTGTGTTGGACTAGTGTGTATCTTGCCCAATTATGTCTTGAACATCAGTAAACCCATAGGAGTGCTTAAAAAATATGAATACCTTAAGAAGAAAACCAACAAGACTTTGCTTAATTTCTGATGAAGCAACCCCCTTCTGACTTAATATACGACATCAGTGGATGGTTGGATCTATTAGGAATTGACACTTCCAGGGATTTTCAGGATTTATGAGTAGAAAATAGAGGGAAATGGCAAATGACAAAGACAGCAATCTGAACATATGATTCCCTCTGTACAGTGTGCATTTAAGTCCTGTGAGCAAATGCATCAGTAAGGAGCCGTAACTTTCTGGACACCCATCTGGACGCCCAAAGGTGCTTGTGTTTAGATTTGTCTGGGCTCACACTTGTGCAAATTTCAGGACTTTGGCACTTTCACTTTTGATAAAGCTTTTTTTTTTTTTTTTGAGACAATTTCTAAAATTATTTGTGGCTTTGGGAGCTTTCCATCATAGCTACCAGGTCCACAAGGCTCCCAAAGCCGGAAAAATTATAGACTTTGGAAATGAAAACCTATAAGAAATTAAGAATTTTAAAATGCTTTTTTCATTGTTGAGGAAAGAAAATATTTTGTTTGTGCAACATGGTAAAGTTTATAACTAAGATTTGATAAAAATTAGAGTGGACCCTGAAGCTGTAATTTTGGATTAACACCAGGGCCATTTTTGTAAACCACTGTCATAGCTCTTGTAATAATGTTGAGACGATTACAACATTGATGTCGTGAGGACTTGATTTGTTCAGTACTTCGCTAGGTTATGAAGTCAAACACTTTAAAGCTGGGAATGCCAGATTTTAGGATGTCTTGATTTTGCTCTTTAGTATGTTATCATTGGCAGGAATTGATGGAGTGAAACAGCAGATGTGGAGTAAGCGATCATGCCACTGCAACTTTATCATTAATGCAGTTACAAATGGCACCTGAGTTATGCTTTCAGGCAGCCTTACATCTGTCATTTTCCACATTTTGGCCTCTTGAATTTGTAACCCAAATAATATTCTTTCAAATATATCTTTTTGTGTGTTACTGATTCATTGGGTTGTATCTATGGCATTCATCGCTATTGTGTATCAGAAGCATTTGAGTCTCTTCAACATTACTGCTCAGATTTTTCTGCTGCAGAGTTAATTTTTGTTAGCAGCAGGTAGAGGTTTGTCATGGTGAGTGATGGGAGGGCCAAGTCTCGCTGTGGCTAGGAAAATGTTGGGCTCTCTTACCAACATTTTCCTTCTGTGGATA
>VZTL01050933.1:11410-23662 GCA_013400535.1 Scopus umbretta | reverse complement strand
CCTTTTTTGTTTTAAATGGGTGAAACGTGCCGCTTCTACCGGTTGACCCCGTCCTGCAAAGCTGTGACTGAGAGGTATTAGCTAATACACTTTTTAAATCAAATGAAGCAGCAGATTGCCAAATCGCTACACTCTAACCTAGTAAAGATGTGTTAGGAGGGTTGCAAGAAGGCCTTCTGTTTGGGAAAATGGATAGCCTTACAGCGAAAGGCAGAGACTTTACACACCAGGGAATAGTTAGAATGGAAACATCAAAGGACATTACGGAAAGTTTAGGAAGTAGTTGGGAGTTTGTGAGAGTTGAATCTAGTTTTTCTTCAGAGGCAAAAATAAGCTTGAAGGGTGGAAGGAAAAAAAACATACATAGAAGAAAATTGCTTTTGGGCACCAGTGTGCCTGTGCTTGGATTGCAGAGTTTGATTCCAGATGCCAGGAGGCCAGTAAACATCATGATAGTTACGCTTAGTTTCCAGAGTCTGGGACACCAAATGATGTGGTTATTTATTCACTTGCCAGAGGAGCTGCCTGAAGGGAGGAGAAGTTTGGTTTGTTTTTTTTCTTTTGGGGGGGGGTATTTTTTGCAAGGCCACACACGCGATATAAGTTACTTCTGGCACTGTGACATGGTGTCTCTACAGGGCCGTGCAACATGTGAAAAATAATGTATTTACAATGTTCTTTATTTATAGGGTACTTGTGCCAAAAGTTTTGTCATCAGCTTGTTGTTATCAGCGTAAGTGTAATGGCAGGAACAAACCAAAACAATGGGGATCCAGTAATAGAAACTCATGTCTGTTATCACTGAAAGTCTTACGCTCTAATTTTGTTGGGGCTGAGGCTGCGCTGGTTTTGGAGGGAGGCGGGATGCAAAGGACCGAGGACGGCAATAAGATATAAAGTGACTTGCGTCTCCTTCCGTTCTGCTGCCGTCGCTCTTCTTTGCGGAGCGGAGAAGTGGCATTTGGAGGGAAGATGTTACTCCTGCTGGGAGCACATGTTGGTGCCCCACACTCCAGCAAGAGGGAGACGCTTTGCTCTAGTTGCTAGTTTCGGTTTCCCTAAGAGCAATCACAGCCATCTTATTTCTTTCCCCCGTAGAGTTACGGAAATCGGTAATAAAACATGCAAAGAAGAACACTTAAATGACTGTGCTAATAGCAAGAGAAAAGAGAAACTTCAAACAAATCATCACATCAAGTGCCATTGCCAGTGTTATGGAAGTCAGAGAGCCAAACCAATTTTGACTCTGTGATTTCCTTTTCTGGGTATAGACTTGGTTTTCCATATTTTCTCTTTAAACTTGATGGTGGTGATAATTGTAGGACTTCGGAAATTGGTGTAGTTACAAATTTTTCTCAATAACAACAAAATGATCTGTCGATTGCAGCTGTCTCTGTATCTACCCTCTCTGGAGAATGGAGGAATATCTAAATAATTACATCACTAAATATCCGTAAGGAATAAATTATATTTTCCATTGCTGCTATTCGTAATGTGTTATGTTTTAAATCAGTAAAACAAATTGAAGTTTATGTTTAATATGCTGGCAGTTTTATTTCCAGCAAGCTACACTGAGCTCACAAACTTTGTGATGCTTTTTAGTAATAATTCATGTGATTTATAAAGGGACTTGACTGCTTTAGGGTCAGATATATCTTTATCAAATGATACATCTAAGTTGCAATTATTTATCGGGGTATGAAGGAGTATTTGTTGCCTAGGAAACAAATGAAAACAGCTTCCTTGTAGTCAAACACCACCACATGGTCAAAAACATTGGCCTTAATTTAAGACAGGGACAAGCCTTGTTAAAACTGACAACTTCTTTCCATATATCTATGATATATTTTGTAATTATTACCTTAAACTGTATCTGTAATCACCACTGTCATGGCGGTTCTGGCAATAAGTATTTTCCTCTGAAATGTGGGTATTGTTTGGATAACGACTTAATACTAATGCCCCAAATCAGGCTATGACAAAGTCAAGGTGGTCACTCCAGGATGACAGAGGAGCTCTGCATCACGATGCCCAAGGTAGCTCAGCTGCTTCTTTCCACCGGTCTTCCTCCTTCCCTTCTGCCGTCGCAGACACCTTGCTATGTACTGCTTGTATAGCGATGGTGCTGGAGGACGAAACGTCTGGCGTCTTGGGCTTGAGAACTGGAATGTAACCAAACACCCTGTCCTGTGCAGTGCCTCTCATTTGAAAAAACAAAAGATGAACGGAGTGAAACGACAGGACAGGTTCATCCTTGGTTGTGCTCCACTGAAATCGGTGAAGCCGGCACCACCTCAGGAAAGGTCTAGTCTGAACGCTCAGCTTTCTTAGCGTTGACCAGTTTGCCTTAAAGGCAACTCCATGCGCTTCACGCACAGAGTTTTCAGTACACAGAGTGCATTGAGCTTTCATGGGATATGCCAGTTCAGTTTACCTCGTTTGCTTTATACAGTGCACTCTCTAACAGACAACTAATGACATATCAGCCCATATTGCTAAAATCATCCCTTCTGTGTTTTAACTGGGATTCTGGATGTGATCTGCAGGTAAAGCCTCCATTTGCAAAAGCTGAGTGTGCATGCAAATTCAGTTGCTCTTTCTTGGCTGCCTTGAAAAATCTTAAATAAATAATGTATTTATACGATGTCTACTTTCTTGACAGAGTTTGTCTTTCTCTCTACCTGTTTTGATGCCACCGCTATTTTTAAAGAATAAAGGAATAAACATTCTTGTTTTCTAGTACTGGAGAAAAGCGTATCTCTCTCTCTAATCTTCGTATGCACAAAATCAAATGAATAGTCAGCTGCAAATAGGTCTTTCTTGGACAGTAACTTCAAACTGCAAATTCAAAAAAAATCCAGTCCAGAGCATTTTGCAGAAGCCAGAACGCATCTGAAAACCAAGGATTAGAAGTGGAGTGATCCAGTAACCGTTACTTAGTCCAGTTTTAACAGAGCTTATATGAATATAGTGACATAAACATGAAACATATGCAGGAGCTCTGAGTGATGTGTGTTGGACATGTCACAGGACCCGACCGCACAAGTTCAAAGGCATGAGCAGTTATAATAAATGTGTGATACAACGCAGAACAAATCCCCAGCAATGCTACTATACAGTCAGTGTGTCTCTTGAATTGGTTGGTAGCACAGAGGATTTTAAACATATGGATGAGAAAGATGATCGTGCAAGCATGTGTCAAAGGATATTCATATTAACAATGCAGAGGAAAGCAGAATGTTAGAAGCTGTGAAAGTACAAGAGAAATCTGTTATTGCACAGATAGAAAAATTACTGTACAAGTATAATGGATATTGAGCAGAATTAGCATATAAACTATTTACGACAGGAGTATTTTTGGTAAGAAGTCGTAATTGTTCATCTTAGCTTTCAATATTCTACTTTTCCCAGCCTCATAGGACTAAAAATAGCACTGGTGAGCCTATCCCTTTGAAGAAGGGAGTTGTTTAAAATCTCTTGTGGCTCTTTCTTCTGCTGCTTTGGGTAACAAAAATTTATTCTAGACTGATTTTGCTACAGCTGGGAGCTGAACAGAGCCCTTTTTTGTCACAACCACGGAACACTTTGCTTAGATCCACACTCAAAGACCATTGTGCCCAGAGGTTCGAACACCTTGGCCTGCTAGGATAAGGAGGGAAAGGTAATCTTGCAGAGCGATAGAGCTGATTAGACTTTGCCGAGCAAAACCAAAGGAAAATAACGAAGAAGAGCTGGAAGAAATGTCAAGGATGAAAGCAGTTCAGTGCTGCGAAGGATGCGTGCCCAGTTATCTTCAGCTTCACAAAACGTTCCTTATCCTGAGGTTCTGTGTGTCAGAACAGAGATTCCCCCCTTCCAGCCCTCCCCCTTGCAACGGAAAATAAAGACGCTTTTTACCAGGCTCTGAAAGTGAACCTGATCCTCCTAATAATGTGAGCGTGGTCTGTACGAGTGAGGGATCAACCAAAGATGAATTGTCTTTGGAGTTTGACTGCTTCCACCTAAAACTGCAGTCCCTTTCGGTGCATAAATTTGAGGTGAAGACTGGGACGTCGCTGGGGAACAAAGTGGATGAGTTATGGGAGGTAATAGAGACATGTGTTGTTCAGGAATGTGTAGGCCATTTTAATGCTGTTGTTAATTGCCTCCTCTAACATACAGACAGGGAGGCACAATTTTTCAGTGCACTAATGAGAACAGATCTGTTTGCTCTTAAATCATTACGCTGAAATACGATATGATTTAAACTTTTAACGTCTAAGGTCGACCCTCTGCACCATGCTCTGCAGCATTTACGGGCTAACAAATTTTGTCCAAGAAACAGCCCTATTTACTGCCTTATTTTGTGTCTAAAAGGCAAAACTAGAGCCATCACTGTCATACCTCTGAATTTCTTAATCTCCTGTCTTTTTCTGCATTCTTAATGTGAACTCTCACATTTTTCAGGCATAGCAGTGGAGGAACAGATCAAAACTGGAATGTTAAAATGCACCCGTTTGTCACGATCCTTTGTTTTGTTTTGTTTTATGTTAGGTGATGAGAGACACAATCAGAGTCTTAGGTTATAAGTGTCAAGACAGGATCTCTGCTCTGGGACATTTCCTCTTACTCTCTTGCAATATCAAAAGTGGATAAATTCCTAGATCAGCAGCCTGAAAGACAGGGGTGGGGAAAAGCCTCAGTCTCGTTGCCAGAATCGAGGCTCAAACAACATCTCAAAAGATGCTTCGGGATGCGGGGAGGTGGCCTGACTTCCAGGACTGCCTCAGCTGAGCCTCTGCCACAGCTGCCCTAAAGAGCAGGTACTCTGCAAATGCTGAATCCGTGTAATCCCCATGCGAAGGAGCTTACTGCATGACAAGTCGGACAAAGGACCATGTGGTAAAGATGGGCAAAATACACACAGAGCCAACAATGGTGACATTGCGAGCGTGACGTGTCAGTCTGGGACCTCGTTATTAGGGAAGGGTTTTAAGTGTGGTATAGGTTTTTATCAGGGAGGGCTTATCAAAATACAAGCAAAGAGAAAAAGACTTGAATATGAAAAGGGGCTATAAGAAGAAACCAGCGGAGAAAGACAGAAGAAGAGGACAAGTGAAATGAAGCATCTGTGAAGAGAGAGGGGAATGAGCAGCCCGTTAGCACAAGCAGGAGACTGTCCAGAATAAAAGCTATGAAAACCAGTGGAAACCGATTAGACTGATGAAGTCATCAACATCTGAAGGCTGCAGCTGCTTGCTGTGCTTCTGCTGGCTCAGTTTCACCTCTAGGTCAGCACTTTGAATGTAGACTTGGGTAATGGTGACCAGAAATGCATATAAATCTGGTGGCTGCTCAAAAAGCTTTTGAAATGTGATATGAGAATGATATTGGTGTTCACTGTTCTCGTTTGTCTGAACAGTTGTTAATATTACAGAAACCTCACAAGTGGACAAGTTTTGCCTTTCCCTGAGAGGGCTGAGTTGGAGATGGCAGGCAAAAGTAGCTTTTTCACTCTGCAAGTGGTCCCTCATGACAGAGATGCACTTGTTACACAGTTCTGAGCAGAGTTCTGCATCCATGCTGGTTTATGGGTTAAAGAGAGGAATATAATAATTTTCAACTAATGGGCACAGCATCTTTCCAAATAGTACCAAAAAACCTGCTCTTGAGCATATTAAAATGAATTTTACAGAGTTGCACTGGGATATAACCATATAGCTCCCCTTAAGTCAGTGGGAAAGGCAGGGCCCTGATCTCTCTCTGAGAGAGATATTTATTTTAAAGGAAACTCCTACACTGGATGTCCTTGTTACTACAAATTAATCTTATAGTCCTGAGATCCCAGTGTGGTACTTAGAGGTAAGTTCTAATGTACTGTAAATCGAGTTTTCAGGGGAGTTATAACGGAACTTCTAAAATCTGAGTTGAAACTCGGCATGACATTTTTCAGCCCAGATGCGTCATTCTCTCCTGAAATAGATTTCCCCAGATTTTGAAATGCAGTGTAGAATCTTGGTGTCTTTTCTTAATTCAAGATCTTAACCGAAGTCTTTAAACAAAGACTTTACACACCACCATTATGACCCAGCATCTCTACAGTGCTGAGGCCTAGCTGGCTTCATTAGTTAATTATGTTTAAATGGGGTATACTGTTAAAAGGTGAGAGCTGGACATGTACATTAACAGCTTTCTGTGACACCTTCTATAGGCCAACAATGATACCCACAAAAGGAAGGGGAGAAAATGGAAACAATTTCCCTAAAATCACCTTGCACCAAAGGCTCCTCAGATCTGGTGCTGTTCCAGCGAAGGGACCGTGTGGTGCAGTGGTTATGGGCCCTATATAGTCCTGGGGCAGATCTGGCATCCTTTTTGGCTCCAGGCCAGCTCTTTCTTACTTGACCTCAGAGTGACTTGTAAGTGGTCCATGATTAATTTATTTAAGATTTAAGAACAAGAACTAGAAATTACACAGTTCTACTCCACAGATTTTTGCTTTGCCTCTAGCAAATTAATCAAATGAGAGTCTAATTTGTTTTAGATTAAATGAATTCCCTCTGTTCGCTGTGTTAATCCCCAGCTGAACTGCCTTTTTATAATTTTCACTCCCTTGAAGCATTGTACTGTAAGTTATTTAACTCTACAACTGTATTTATTAGAGGTGTTGCAGTAATAATTTATAACTGGAAGGCAGGCAGAATTTGGCATTGGTACTTGGTGGGGTGTGGATATTGCCAAAATATCTCAAAACTGGTTTTTTTTTTGGACCAGAGCACTTGCTTTGTACTGACTCCCTGAAATACTTGATGTACTGCTGCTCAGCTACAGCTAGCCACTCATGTTTAGTGGTTTGCTGTAAGCTCCGAGTGGCAATCTGTTGCAACCTCCAAGGAGACTCTTGTAAACCTGATGAAACAGATCTCTAGTGGTCCTTCCCCTACACGGTTAAATACAATTGGTTGCTCACATGTGTTTCTGTTCTGCCCAAAGTTCACCTTTTTTTATGGACCTTCCTTCTGCCAGAGCAAAGTAGCAGTCAGTGGAATGAGAAATCACATTTTAACCAGCTTTTCATGTTTCTTCATCTTTCTTATTCTAGATTCCCTCTCTTTCAACTCACAGCTGAGAGCTCAGTAGACCAGTTTATAACTAAATTATAGCTGGTTTCCAGCACAAAAGAGTTAATTCTTCCAGCTAGGACATAACAACAGATTCTGCTTTATTGTCTGCTTCAAGGAGAAGTACGCCATTCATATTTTTCACCCAGGAAAATAAGCCTTGCCTATATATAAATGTATATGTATTTAACGGAAATACTGCGTCCATTACAATCCTCTTTGTAACAGAGAAGGGTTGGATTTAAACTAAAGTAAAATATTTCTAACTATGGCTTTCAGGATATCAAGCAAAACCCTCTTACACCAGCTGCAGCCCCATTCAAGTGTATGGGCACCACTGATGTAAAAACGCAAAATTTCCTTTTGTAGTATCAGCCACCAGTGCTCAAAAGTCCTGAATTTCTCCCACTCTGATGTCTGATACTGCTTTTAGAAGCATAAGGCACAAAAACATGCCGGAGGTTTTCTTACTATTTGCTTTCCTACTCTGTGTGTATTTTCTTAACCTCTGTAATTCATCACAGATCACATTTTCATAGTTCTCTAGAAAAGCTGTTCCCTTTTCAATGAAAACTTAGGTTCTCTTATATTTCCCCAATTCAAAAATATCACAAAGCTTTGAGATTTTTGTAAAACTTGTGACAAACTTTAGTATTTTCAGCACTGGAATAGGGAGCTGAGGGCCAAGTTTCTGGCAGCTCCAGCGATCGCAATGCTGCCCGAAAGGCGTGGGGGGAGCAGGCTGGGGCACAGGGCTTTGCCTCCAGACTTAAATTTATAGGCTTGTTTGTCAACTTCCAATCCATCCTAGTCTCTTTTTCCAAAGGATGCAGTGCTGTTCATTTCCGTAAGTATAGTCTAAGCTCGTTGTATTCATTTCTTCTTCCCATCCTTATTTTCCTTAAACTTGCTACATTACAGTTATATTGTAAAATATTATATTTGCACATGACTTGAGCAAAGTGCTAAGTGGCAGTTGTGACTGAAAGACTGCTGAGCTTAGCCTGTTAAATAATTTTAATAGACTTCCCCTAAAATACATTGGTGCCTGTTGCTAGATCAACTCACAGGGATTAAAAAAAGTTTTATCTGATGTTTTAGATTTTAGTAAGCAGGGAGCCAGGTCACCTGTTAACAAAACTGTCCTTGCCTGTCTCCACATCTTTGTTTCAAATGCCACGAGAGCTCTTCAAAATTAGGAGATTAATGAATAATTATAAACTATTAAAAAAAAATTCATCCCTAGCAAGCACAACATGCAGTGTTGCAAATATTAAAAAGCATATATATGTATATTTTAAAAGTATATAAAAGTCTTTATATATATAGTATATACAATAGATGTATATAAAACATATACATATGTTGCAAATATAAAAAAATCCAGAGAAACAAAAATATGATTATAAATGCATGGCCAGAGGGCACTGCCATTGGGCTAAGCATGAAACACCAAACTACCAGGGAAGAGGCTGGCAGCCCGGGAGGAAGGTCTTGGAGATGTGGTGTAGGATGAAGCCAGAGGATTTAAACGGAGCCTGGCTGCATACATCAGATACGGGTAGGATAAGCCAGGTTACGCTCCTGAGAAACAAAGGAGGCGATTGTGTTAAGGCCCCGATAGCAGGATAGGGCAGGAAGCTAAGGGCTCTGGAGCCGATATCTTTTTTTGTGTAGCATTTTATCTTTTGTGCAAGAGGGGAAGATTTTTCCTGAGTAGTTCACTGCTGGGATGAGAAGCTTGGTTGTTGACTGATTATGGTTTATTGGTATTTGTCATGTTTTGTCAGGTGACCTTGTCTTCAGATAACGTTTGGTACAATTGTGAGGGTTTGTTGGGCTTTTTAAAGGATTCTTTCTGCCTTCAAAACTAGGATGTGTTTGTATTGCCTAAGGAGTGCCCACTGGTTCCTCCATTTCTTAAATGCACCTCTGAATTGAGGGTCTAGCTTAAGATACAGACAGGAGCGCCTCTGGCAGTGAGCAAAATATGTGTACCTGGTGAAGAATATGAGTTTTGAGCTATTTTGTCAAAAGTGCTGTCTGAGTAAAGGGTGACGTTCTGCAAAATGATGCATTTCACAGACTGCTTTGCTGCTTCAGGTAACGTCTCAGTCTTCAGTGCACGGCACCTTGCAGGTCAGAAGGAGGTGCAGGTCACATTTGTTGCTGGACGTACTCTCAAATGATTTCTACTTTGCTGAGCCTGGATGAGGATCGTATCTTTACTCCACCTTTGAATTCATCGCCCTAAGGCTCTGTTGTGGCCCGAGTTAGCTGTGGCACCGGTTAGCCCAGTCTTAAGATGCAGGGCAGCCTGTTCACATGCAGTAAGTCTGTGGACAGCAAAGGTCTAGTGGGGCACAGACCTTTCACTTCATGACGTCTGTTTATCTGCTTTGAGCCTGCTTTTTCACTGCTGCACATTAAATGTTCCCTTCTGGGGGGAATTCCTTTACTGGCCTTTGAGCTTCTGTTTCCTTCTCCCCTCCTGTTGGGGAAAGGTCTGGATGGAGAGGTTGCAAGTGAGCGAGCTTCCTCGGCATCCCTTGCTGGAGGGGTGGCACAAGGTGGCGAGCAGCCACTGAAGCTTCCCAGGGTGCTGAGTCTGCCTCCTCTCCGCTGTGATGCAAACGAAAGCCCAGGAGTACCCGGGTTTCAGAAAGCAGGGATTGCCATAAGTCCCCGGCGGCATTTTTTGCAGCATGGAGGCAGGCTTGCCTGCGCGCTTCTGCTCAGAAACACAGCAACAGCGAAGTGGTTCCCCAGCGCAGCGGTGGGCTGCAAACGGACGGCTGCCACTTGGGAAGCCGTCTCCTAGGTCCTGTTTAAAAAGAGCTCCGCAGAGGCTTAACCCCACGTGAAACTGTGCTTGCGGGAGGGGGAATGGGTCTACTCTGCTTCCCACAGGAAATCAGGAAGCGGGAGATGAGCATCCTGGGCTGTGCTGCCCTCCCTGGCAGTTGGTTGCCTGGTGCAGAGGCTGGCGCTGGTGATAAGGCAGGGCTCTTGCCTTCCCCAACTCAGCAGAAAGAGGGATTGTGTTGGTAGAAAGAGGCTGAACACACAAACAAGAACATATCCTTTTTTTTTTTTTTTTTAAAGAAGTTGTGGGTGTATTTCTTCTGCTGATGCCAGCGTTTTCGTTTGCTGCTGGAAGGAAGTGGAGAGAAATTAAGCTTCTGACAAAATAAAATTGTGATTATTAGCATTTTACTGCTTGCTAGCTGGTGAAGATGAGAACAAAAGGGCTTAAATGGTTCTTATTTTCCTCACCTTCTTGAGTTTACCAGTTTGAGTTTATCAGTTCTGTTTCACAGTTTCTGCCAGATCTTGCCTCTTCAGGGCAAGCTAATGCCCATGGGAGGTGGTGGATGGGTGGATAGCCATCCCCTCTGACTCCTCTGCATAGCAGCACAGCTATGCATAGCACTTTGTGCAAACAGCCCAGCTGGTGCATATATAACCTGAGCCTGACCACCTGGATGGCGCAGGCAGCAGGCTGGAGTGAGTGCCATGGTCCAGGCAAACCTGCCCAAGCGGCACTCTGGTGACAACTGTGGCCATCATGATGATGAGGGACATGTCTGCTCTGGTCTATACTTAGGTAGCCAAGGAGACTCCAGGATAGCTGCCAGGTGATAAAACGTTTGTAGTCTGGATTTCCGCTGGTGATACTGGTTTGGGGGAAAGGTTCTGAACTGCCTTTTCTACCCAGGGACAGAGGTGAATATGAGCAATGGAGGGGAAGAGCAGTAACACGCCTTACAAATTGATTAAACTCTCAAGTACATTAATTTAAAAATGTGCACCTGTAAAAATGTCTTCCCATCTTTTTACAGTGGTAGTAGTAATCTGTTGCTGTGTCTGTCTTTCTTTCTCCAGACGATTTTGCAGAGGAGGAGGAGGTGCAGTCCTTTGGCTACAAGAGGTTTGGTAAGTGACAGCAGGTCTTTCAGCTCTCTATTGCGTAGTACTTAGGGTAAGTCAAACACTTGCTGTGAAAACCTTCCTTGCTGGCAGCATCAAAACATACAGGTACAGTCCCGTTATCCACTTCACTTTAATATCTGCTCAGAGGAAAGTGTGATTTTTAGACCTGTTTTATTTTCTTGGCAAATATAATGCTTCAGAAATAGCCCTGATCAGAAACAAGACGTGGCTGGTTTCATTATTTGATCAGTAGCATTATGAAAATGAAGCCCATACCTCAACAGAAATGAATGTGCTGGCTGTAAAAAAGGGTCCGTGCCTCTTACGTGTTCTCTGCCCAGCTGGGCTTTCCTTCAGCCAACAGACTGATGTGCCACTGCACATCAGGGTTTGTAGGTATTCCTGAAAGCGGTGGTGTGGGACCTCTTGTAGACTCACAGAAGTTGTATTGCCAGCCAAGCTGGGACGTATGCTGTGCGCTCCTCTCAAAAAAGAAGTACACGTGTATGATATTAATGTATTCTGATGTCAAAAATTATTAAAACACTCAGTCACTTTCTTTCCTTCTTTCAATGTTTGTTCACTGAAAATGGCCTTCTCCTGTGAAGAAGGTGGTGCCACGCATCTCTGCACAGTGGGCAGCAGCCTTCACGGCTCCCCTTTTCAAGGCTCTTGTGCTCTTTTTCCCTTGGGGAAGCGTTTCAGCCTCTGCAGCCAACAGCTTCGCCTGGAGCAGGCTGATTCCCGTGCCTCCAGACACGGGGAGGTAATGCAGTGGCCTCTGAGCTCCCACAGTGCCGTCTTGGAACAGCCAAAGGGGCTCATCATCCAAGCTGCTAGCTGCTTTTTCAACTGTAAGCCATTGGGATAAAAGTTCACCTTGTTTTTTTCTCTCCTGGGAAAGTGGCTGCAACAACAGTCACTTTCAAGAACCCTACTCGGCAAATGGATAGGAAAGGCAGGCTGAAAATAAAATATAAGTCAACAATTCCCTCTATCCCAAAAGGAGCAGGGGGAGGCAGCATAAGGAGATGCAGCGTTCGGGAGGTGGGGATCACATTCGCATGACCTCTTCTACCCCCTGAACTACTCCACCGCTCCCTGCTGTTGAGCTTTATTTTGGATAGGTCAGCCAACCACAGAGCCAGCATCTGTGGCTTGGAAAGTCCTGCCATAAGGCTGCACATAGGGTTTTTTACTACTCTTTCTTTTTTTTTTT
>VZTL01050933.1:0-11379 GCA_013400535.1 Scopus umbretta | reverse complement strand
TTTTTTTTTTTTTCTTCTGGATTAGGCCCTGGAATAGCAAAAGAGAAAAAAAATCTTGAGAAATGGGAAGAAATGTTAACTGTTCATTTCTGTCACCTCCAGCTGAGTAAAAAACATTAGGATTCATTAACACCTATAAAAATAGCTTCCCTCTGTGTTGCCCACTACCTAGTTATCCCTGGTCAGCCTGCTCTTGCAATGAACTGCAAAAGGTTTTAGCAAGGAGCAGGTACCGCACTACCCTTACTGTCCCACTAGTAAGTGCACTGTTGTGACCTGATGAGAATTTTGCATGTTAACTTGCTTTCATTTCTTTCTTTCTCCTGGGTACTGTGGTGCTACCAATGTGAGCTATTTCTCCCCTTAGAAATGCAAGGTTTATCTGAGTGTTTCCAGAAATGCTTGTGCTGTTGCACTTGGTGGGGTGGTGGGGAGGGAGGAGACGCCCAGCAGCCTGGCAATGGCAGAAGAAGGAGATTTCACCACAAAAGGAGGAGACAGGGTAGTTCCACCCTTAGGAAACAACCATAACCCCCTTCTCCTTCATGAAAACAGCATTGCTGTGGTCAGGAGGATGTTCCAGATGTCTGCAGTACTTGAATTAAACTCCAAATCATCACAAAGCCTTCCTTGCTCTACAAGAGCCTCATCAAAACGGGGAATGGGGCCATGAAGCCATAGTATTGGCACTGATGAGAGTTGTGTAATTCAGTAGTGTCCCAATCCAAGAAGCCTTCTTTGTCCACACCGTTTTTGAGCCCAAACTTCCTCCCATACTCCCTTCCTCATCTTTGGAGCAGCACAGGGAGAAGCTAGGCTGACCTGGTTTCCATACATCCCTGCACCAGCATGCATGCTGTTTGCCTGCAAGTGCTTATACTTTTGTTGCCCCTAAAGGGGTTATTTCCCCTCCCTCAGAAAACCCGACTTGGTGCGTTCCCATTTCTGTGGTCCCTGCTGCATTTCCAGGCAGCCTCTGAGCAACCTCTGGAGGAAGTGGGAGCCATGTGCCTTCAGCAGTGCTGGCTGCTTCACCTGGCACCAGGCTTCTTTGTTCAGGAAGGTGATATGCTTGTCTTTTAAAAACTCCAAATTCACAGGCCAGCTGGGTTGGCATTTCCAGTGAAGCACCAGAGGTTGCTTTTGGGGCCAAAATGCAGCCGAGTAGTTCAAGGTCCTGCCTGACCAGTAGGAAATGTTATGCCTGCTGTCCCAGCTGGTGTTCTTTCTTTGCCCTGTGTCCTCACTGGTAAGAGAAGGCAATACGGGGGAAACCCAAGGCAAGAACCAAGTTTTGTTATACAAACCCCTGATAAAAGCTCATTTTGAAAGAAGTCCTGTCCTGTCTGCTGTCTGGCACTGTGGGAATCCCAGCACCATTCCTGTACAGCCTGCTGGAGTGGGCAGCAATAATAGCATCAGTGGGTTCTTTGTTTCAAGAGCCATGGTGTAAGAGCAGTTAATATATTGTGACTAGACTAGTCCCTGTATGCCCTGTTGACATGAGACATGGTAGGAGGACCATGACTCAAGTACCTTTGACTCCATTGTTTGGAAGTGGGAGGCCTTGTTTGGAGCAAAATGTGCTCCAAGGAGGAGATGACTAAAGCATGACGGGTTCATAAAAAACATGGCTTGTGGTGAGTCACTGCTGGCAGCTGGGAACATGTGTTGGTCAGCACTTGGCAGGCAAAGCCTTGACCAAACTGCTTTCCTAGAGTTCAGCTGAAGAGTTTATTATTAGCTGCCTTGTTGCTGGAGCCTGTAGTTTGGTTCAAGGAAGGAAGATATCTGTGGAGGGAGGGAGGCATTCTCCAACAATTCTCATTTGGGGGAAGAAGCTTTTGAAAAGAAGACTGAATACCCACTGTCCTGCACTGCTTCCCCTTTTGCTGAATCTTTCTGTCCCTCCTCCTCAGATAAGCTAATTTCAGAGAATTTATCATGCTACTTTATTTTTTAGTCAGCAGAACATTAACTGGTGATATTAAGCCAAACATACTAAGCATAACACGCTAACATATTAAATAGCAATGAATGCAGATACAGACAACTCTAAGTTGCTAGGAAAACACACCCCAGCATTTTTTCTCTTTTGAGCTTGGGACAAATTTGCTGCACAGGGTCAGAGAGGTTGAGGAAAGCACTCCTTCCAGCTGACTGATGCTGTTTACTTCTTCTCAATGGATGCCACAGACGTGCAGGGACACTGCCAGAAGTGTGATGCTCAGCTGCAATCCCTCCAGATTGCTGCAGTGAGAAATCATGTGAGGAAGCGTGTTTCTTATCACTGTTACTTCATCATCAGTCACTGCTCATTCTGCTTTGAAGTTATCTGCTCCAGATAACAAGCTATGCCTCTCCACTGGTTTTCCTCTGCTGGATTGCCACCAATGTTAACTCTTTTGTCAACCAGTGTCATTGGTTTGCATTCCACCACCACCCTACTTTGGGAAAGAATGAATGAGGAAAGGGCAAAACTTGCTTTTCAATATTACACACTTTGGGGATGCTAAATCTTAGGCTTGAGAGCTCAGACTAGTTTTTAGATTGTAGGTAGCAGGATGAGATCTCTTTACGATGGGGTTTTGACTCTTTCCTCTGAGATTTGGGCTCCAGGCATAGTTGGAGGCAAGGGAGTTGAAGGAAACTAATAGACTCTGAAGTGGCAGATCTTGTCTTCCTTACTTGTGGCATTCCCAGGTAATAGACATAGAAATCATTGTGAATTGTGTTTCTTTGTTTTAATGTTTTAGAACTTAAAACCTGCACCTTACTCAATAGAGTATTTAATGGAGAAATTTCAGTGTGAAGTTATTCATTGCATAGTTTGAAGCTGTAACACAATATGGAACAGCTGAAAGCAAAGGAGATGGTCTTTGAACTGTTGCAAAGCACATTTTTAATGCTTTAGAAAACAGGCTTTGAAGAAATGAGCTGAAAGCCCTGCTGATGAAGAGAAACCTCCCAAGGAATCAAAAGATAGGGCCAGCACACTATAGATAAGTAGGAGACTAAACAGCTTGTGCAAGATAATTACCCTTTGCCCTTGGCACACACAGCCAGAATTGGAGGCTGTAAGCTTGTCCTCCATAGTGGGACCCATCTCAGTCACTCCCATGCTCTAGATCGTGAGTCAGGATCCTCCCTGCCTTCACCTTCCTGCTCCCCTGCCATGGGACTGAGCCATCGGTAGGGGATAGTCCCTTGTGTCCCCAGGTATCTCCAGTGCGTGCCAAGACACTGGTCCTCCAGCCTTCCCCACACCCTGTAGGTCAGCAGCTGACAGAGGGGGAGGGATAAAAATTACTTTAGACCCCCCTCAAGTGAGGTAGGTACTTTTTTATGTACTGTCCATGGGGTATGCAAGAGATGACTGGGTTGGGATGTCCCTTCTATGCGCTTATGACAGCCTAGCTCCTGAGCATCACTGCAGGTATAAGAATTAAATCTAGGAATTTCCGGACCAGAAATGGATGAATCATCCTGCCATGCGGTAATGAAATCTGAAATACTAAAAAGAGGTGAGGGGAAAAAAAAACCCTGGTTTAAAAACATATTTGGAAAATACAATTTTTTTTCACCTGATGAGTGGCTTGGGAGCAGCTGAACTAGATCCATTTAATAACTGTTGCCTCACTATAGATTGTTTATACTATTTTATACAGTGAGAAGCTATATATTATTTCTTCACCTTTGATAAAATAGAGCTGGGGAATTTTAGGAGTGTAACAACTGATAAAAGCCTTATGAATAGTTTACAGCAAAAAATGAAAACTTTGAGATTGAAAACTTTTTCAGAAAAGGCTTTAAAAAATACAATTTTTTTTCTGCCTATAAGTAACTGTTCAAACATGATCGTGGTAAGCAAAACTCATGGCTTGTAATCTTGTGATAGTTCAGGATAGCATTTATTCATTAACACTGCACAGACGGAACAATTTTAGTCCCTGTCTCTGGATAAATCCAGGCCATTGTTCACATCTATAATAACATGCACAAAAAAAATGTCTGGCGTCAGTCTGGTGGTGTGCTATATCTACACAAACCTTAAGCCCCTAACAAAAAAAAAATAATTCTAAGCTTTAGGAATTTGTCAACTTTTCTTTATGGTTTGTAAATGACCAGTGAGGGATTTCAGGTGCCACAAGCCACATCCCTCCGTGGGCATTCTTTCATATGTATGCCTGCAGCATGTAATCGTATGGTTTAATAAAAAGTCATGGGGTCACCGATACTCACAAAGCCAGAGGAAAGTCGGCACGTTACTTCCAGTTCACTGATCTGGCCGTATTTATCAGATGAGGATTTTGCCTTTGTGCATCCTGGGGTAATTAAATCCCCACTGTATGGTGGTGCCTGTGTGGCTGTTCATTTTAGGCCAAGGAATTTCATTTGGAGCGGCCCTTTTAATTGCAATGGCCAGTAAGGTGGAAGGGGACTGAGCCTGCCCTCTCCTGGGGTGAGCCCTGGGCAGTGGAGAGAGTCCAGCACCCTCAGGGGTCCTGGGTTTGCTTTGGGGCTTCAGCTCCATGCATCAGGAGCTATGTGTGGAGGGACCACCTATGTAAGGGTTTCTTTGTCTTTCTTTTCTTTTCCAGTACATACTCAGAATACTGGGGCAGTTGGCAGGGAATTAAAGTCTCAATAAATAAATAAATGCTGATGTGTGTGCAGTATTGCCATTGCAGAGGAACATCAAGGTGCTCATGAGCTGTCAAGATGCCTGCATGCCACCAGCGTGTCCCTCCTCTGTCAGTAGCTTCTGTCTCTTGCATGGGTGATAAATGGATTGTTGCTGATATATCCAAACCATAAATTTCAAGCTGCCAGTCTTCCTAAAGATGGAAAATAGTTGGTGCACCCTGATAAATCTATCAGTGTCAGGCAGTAAAAACGAGATACAAAAAGTTATTGGATTTGTGTATCCTGTGCTAACTTACTCAGGAATGGTAAAAGCCATTCAGGCCCTTGGGTTTGGAGCTGCCCCTCTCCAACCTGTCCTGCTGTGCCTGGCTCAAGGCACTTCTCCTTCTAATCCAAACCCACAGAGGCCTCTTAGCCATGCCATGGGGACTAAAGTCATTCCAGCTGCATGCTCTTACGTAGGCAATCTATTTTCTCTTAGTTACAGGTTTTTCCTATCTAGTGCAATTAAAATTCTTGACACCTTTCTTCAGATATTGCATCTGCATGCTTGGAGCAATACCTGTTTGACCAATCTCTGTCTTTTAAAGAGGTGCATTGAAAGGTTGTATGGTCACCATTATGTGTGCGTGAATTTTGCTCTCTATTTTTCATTAGAGCTGTAAAATAGGTGTGTGGGCTGAACAGAGCGTTGTATTTACGAATGAAATGAAAAATATTGGGTAGACTGTAAGCAACACCTGGGGATTTTGTATTTATTTCCCTGTAAACTGGACAAATAATGATGTTTGATAACAGCAGGTTGCTGCCAAAACACCTAGGCTGCATTATGGGCTCTTCAACTTTATAACAAAATTACCTGTGAAAATAATGCCTTGGAAGGAAACTAAGAATGGTATTTTCAGCACTTAGTACCATTATGTTTCCATGCAAAGGAGTAACACAGGAAAACTGTGGCAGAAGTGAAAATTTCAGATAAGAAATCATCAGACAAAGTAAGGGGAAGATAAAATAGTTGGTAATACCTGCTAGTGGAGGCACCCAGTGCTGCTGTGGGATTGTAGCATATGCCCGCATTGCTCCTGAGCTCCTCTTAAGCTTTATTCAAAATACAAGTCTGAAGCTGTAGCCAGCTGCCATTATACTCTGCTCTTTACTGCATGCTATTAACTATAAGGTTGCAAGTCCTTAAACGTGCCTAACTGGTCTCTGGCTTTTCTGTACCTACTTCAGAGTCATTTCCCATCAGAAAGTCACCATGCTGGGCTTGCTGCTGGTGACACAGTTTTGAAAGAGACACACTGGTGTCTCGTGAGAAAGGAGGTGCTGTTTTCCTTTGAGAGTATGTTGTTAGATATATCTAACAACACTCAAAAATAAACCACGTACCTGTCGGGTGCTGCTTACGCTGGTATCCTAGATTCCTTTTATGTCTTGGGAATTTCCTCAAAACATCCAAGAGCTCTAACACTGACATTAAGTGATATGGCAGAGGTGGCATCCCAGCACCTGATTCTGCAGGGGACTGAGGTCTTTGGAAATGCTGCTTAGCATCCTATTAAATCAGACCCCTGAATGTGCAGTCTGCATGAAACAGTGCTGCTGCCATTACTTTGTCAGCAATTTCTGAACAAGTATGCTAACAGCGAAGAGCTGTGTATTTTAATTAGCAGCAACCAAGACTAATAGCTGGTACAAGTTAGCTTGACAGACGTGTTGATAGACATGTGCACTGTCTCATACAATAAGCCCCTAGCTGTCAGATTAGGAAGCCTCTCCTCCTTTGGCCACCTTGCTCAAAAGCCCTTGCAGTCGTTCCTGCTTGCTACAGTTAAGGGAGCAGTCACGTCTCCTGCCGTCCACTTCAGTAGCGTCCCAGGGAAGGGGAAAGATCAGATTAAATTGTTAGTACAGTGTTCTGTTTGGTGAACTCTCAGAAGCATTACAACGAAAGTGCCACGACGTTTTGACATAAGATGTCATTTAGTATCACAGCAAGCTTCCTTGCCTCTGCATGGCTGGGCCTGGTTTCCCACACTCCCGGGGGAGCCGCTGCGAGGGCGGTGTGAAACCTTGCCGGCTTGGCCCAGTCCCAAACCCGGACCTGGACCGGGACCCAGACCCAAAGCCGGTGGTCTCTGCTGTCTCTCATCATCACACTCAGAAGTCCTGAGCCTGGCCAGTGTCCTGGGACAGGTGACACCACAAATGTGGTACATCACATACTTGGAAAATTTCTTGATGATTTTCAGAGAGAAAATTTTACATCTGAAGATTGAATTCCATGTGAAATCTGAATATAGGGCTTAGGGTGGGAGTCATATCACCCACTTTTAAGAGAGCCTAGACATCTACCTCTTTTAAAGACACCCTTCCTTAAAACAGCATTAGCAAGGAGAGGCTGATTCTGCGTGAAGGGACTTCAATGCTGATTGAGAGCTTTGCTCATGGTCATTTTGAGTTACTACACAGAGATCTTCAACTCCAGATCTCTGTATTAGGTCCTATATAAATGCTGGGGAAAGTATATAAATGCCTAAAGAAGCCTGTGAGAGAGAACGGTAACAGAGATAGCACAAATAAAGATTCTGTAAGTATTTTATGCTGGTTTTGCCTGTTGCAGACACTAACAAGGAACAGCGTGTTGTTTTGCTAAGTCAAAACCAATTCAAGCTCCACTGTGCTGCAGTACAACCAATTAGCCAAAGGAAAGCTGGAATAAAACATTATCCATTCTCAATTAACCTTCTGCATATGGGTAAACCTAAGTGAAGCTGCTGGAGAGCTGAGAAATTTCCGTTTGTCCTGTTTCAGCCTGGGTTAAGTGAGTGGGCTGAGATTCTGGAAAGTGGAGGTGGGTGGAGAGGGAGGCTTGAGCGGGAAGGAGTCTTGCTTGGTGCCTGGAGCCAGCTCGGACAAGTGTTGTGCAATGTGTGCATGGAGAGGCTTGTGTCCTGCAGATACTCTTCAGCTCAGTCAGGAATGCATCTGGAAAATCCCCAGCCAGAGAGAGATCGATCGATGCCTTAAATAAATAATATGTGAATGTGGTTTTTCATGTTTCAGCTTGTGACTCTTAATGGAGACAGATAAGGTTTTATAGGAGATGAAAGTGCATGACACAGGGATCCACTTCTCTTCAGCCCAGCTAATGCTCGATAGGAGATTTTTGTGTTAAAAGTCTTGTGCAGACATTCAGGCCTAGCATAACAGGACTTTGTTGAATGTTTTCTGACAGCTATTTCATAACGTATGAAGTTGAGGGGCGGACAGAATCATAGAATCATAGAATCACAGAACAGTTTGGGTTGGAAAGGACCTTAAAGATCATCTAGTTCCAATTCCCCTGCCGTGATCAGGGACATCTTTCACTAGATCAGGTAGCTTGAAGCCACTTCCAACCTGACTTTGAACACTTCCCGGGAGGGGGCATCCACAACTTCTCTGTCCCAGTGTCTCACCACCCTCACGGTAAAGAATTTCTTCCTAACATCGAATCTAAATCTACCCTCTTTCAGTTTAAAACCGTTACACCTCGTTCTATCACTACACTTCCTGATAAAGAGTCCCTCCCCATCTTTCCTGTAGGCTCCCTTTAAGTACTGGTAGGCTGCTATAAGGTCTCCCTGGAGCCTTCTCTAGGCTAAACAACCCCAACTCTCTCAGCCTGTCCTCATAGGAGAGGTGCTCCAGACCCCTAATACTCTTTGTGGCCCACCTCTGGACCTGCCCGAGCAGATCCATGTCTTTCTTGTGCTGGGGGCCCCAGAGCTGAACACAGTACTCCAGGTGGGATCTCACCAGAGCGGAGGGGGGAAATCACCCTCCTTGACCTGATGGTCATGCTTCTTTTGATGCAGCCCAGGATGCAGTAGAATTTATTTTAGGGGTGTCTGGGTGAGAGGATCTACTTAACAGGGTTTCACTGTGTATCTTTCAAAACCTGAAAATTTAAAAGTTTGGAAAATGCTTATTGATTTGTTTTACATAACTTGTTTCTGTGTGCTTGTTACCAAGGTCTTGGCAAGGCACATGGAAAATTTTTTTGAGTTTTATGTTTTGAATTAGCCCAGGAATGGACGTGGATACTTTTACTTGCCAGGCTTGTTAAGGTCAATATACCCTACATTCAACAGTGCTCAATGGCAGAAAAAACACTTGCCGTTTATATTTTGCTAAGAGGTTAAGGTATGATTTCAGACCATCTGTGTATGTAGTGATAACTGGTAACTGAAAGATTCGTTACATACATTTCTGCTTTATCATATAACGAAGGACAATCTGGTTACAAAAAATAATAATACATAGAGCCAAGGGATATTTTTCTTCCTTCCTCCCTTCTCCCTAGAAGTTAATTGCTTCAGGTGGAAATACAGCATATAATGCCCCACGTAACAGATGATTTCATTTTAAATCTGACCTGTAAGACTCAAGTTTGGAGTGGGAGAGCTCTTGACCTTAATTAACATTTTGAACAGTCTGAAGCCAGAATAATCTGATCACCTGCTGTCAAGATTTCAACATAGCATCTGTGCACAGCTAAATTTACTTGTCCCCAGAAGTTATTACATGTCACTGCTTGTTTATATTTAAACCTATGTGCTTGCTTTTCTATGAATACATCCAAATTGGATTTGGGTCAGTGTGTTGGACTACCTAACAGCATGATGTCAAATATACAAAAACCAGACCCCTGGACATTTAAATTGCATGTAGGTTGCATCTGGAAATTTTGTGCTCCAAATGTGTTCCTGGGCTTATTGTTCCCCATGTCTGCAAAGCCAAAATTCTGAGAGGCAGTTCTTGTCCTCACCTTGTTCCAAGTCTCCAGTCACAGGTCCTCTTGCTACCCTAAAGAGTGATGCTTTCCTAAAATGGGCCATCTAATCATTGCTCCATAACTTATTTGTCTACTTACAAAAACAGGTTTCTGCTTGATTAATGATAGTACATGTTTAACCTCTTTTACAAATTTGTAAAAATGACTGTATGCATTTTTCAGTGTTAGCAAAATTTCTTTACTAAGTGTCTTGCAGAAAGCAGCAGAAGTGAGGACTGGAGAATACACAGTGTGGCTCAGTTTTAAGGGGAAGCAAGCAAACCAATATCTGGTTCTTCTGCTCATTGCAGAGGAGCTGAAAAATCTTTCCCAAATATTGAAAACTTTAAAACTGGTCCCTTATTTAAATAGTTAGTCAAGCTTTGCTGAAAGTAGGAGAAAACTTTGAGGTGTCAAAGTAATAAGTTTGGGGAGTGCGAGGGGCTGAACTAACTGAAATACTGCTGGAAGAGGAGGAGGATTACATGTCTTCTTTGTCTTTCTCTTGGGTCATGAAACAGAACCAAAGTAAAGACCGTTTTTCAGAGACCTGTATTTCAGCTGTCTTTGCTCCATCCCTGCTGGTTATAGATCATAGACATCCTTTCTGCAGGGTCCAAAACAGTGCATGAAGCCACATCCATGGAAGATCCCTCTGCTTTCTGTAGCGTTCAAGTTTTAGTTCATCGAGGTGCAGAGAACAACATGCTTTGTGGAAATGGCAGTCTGGTGCCATCAGGGAACCCCATGTTCTGCTTTTTCTTTTCAAGCAGTAGCAGGAGAAAAGTAGAGGTGGCTCCTGTCCTTTTTCTGTTTAGCTAGAAGTCTATCCCTTATTCTCTCCCATTCCCTCTGCACATACAGTTCAGGTCTGGACTAGTCCGCAGAAGGTAAAAAGCACGTCTCCGCTTCAGGCTCAGTACTAAGCCCACCAAGAGGATGCAGCAGGGAAATTTGGTAGCTGCAGGAAATGCCTGCGATTGTCAGAGGGCGATTGGCATCCCATAAACCCTGTAAACTTCACAGCTTGCCTCTTGCTTCAGCAGACCTTGACTGTGGGCCAGGGACAGATTAAGAGATGGCATGAGTTTTAACCCCTTTGCCCCCTGTGTTACTGCTGTACACGCTGACATGCAGGATGGGAGTGTGTTAGCTGGGGCCCACCTTGGCAGCAATAACCACATCTGCTCCTCTGCTGCAGCTCTGCATCCCAGTTCCTGAGAAACTCATATTCTTGGCAAGCTGCTTTGTGAAATACGCTATGGTGGGGCTGTTCTTATTCTCAGTCTTCTATGCAAGAGGTTACTGTGAGTAGTTCTGTGCTTTAATACAGAGAGATGGAGCTGTGTTCTGCACAACAAGCCCTTTTTTATTACGCTTGGTTTGAACAGCAATTGAGCCTCTAGTCATGTCTCCAGTGGAAAGAAGACCCCTTGTGAAAGCCTTTCATTTACTGCAGAGAATGAATTTTCACATGCATGAAACCAGATTACCAAACCTCCCCCATAAAATAACCAAAAGAGCTACCAAGAATATGTATGTGTCCAGTGGGTGTTCAAGGTGGCCTAGAAGAGATTAAGTGGAAGTGTCTTTGTAAAAGGAAGCAGAAGAGCTGACTGTGAAATTAAGAGGCATCTTAGGTCAAAGGAATACTTATGCCACTGTAGTCCTCTTCATTTTGAGCTTGCTGATTGCACTGATGTGGCACTATAATAATTTTAAAACAGTATTTTAGAAAGAAAAATAAATGATCTCTAATGTCTTTTCAGTTGTTCTTCTGGGAAGACTTGTGGTGAGTTAAAAGAAAATACTCAGTGAAGCTGTGAATGGGAGACATTTCCAGGGTGGGTGTGTTTTGAGGTTTGTTTGGGTTGTTATAATACTTTACTCCTATGCCTTTTTTTTTTTTTAAT
>VZTL01050929.1:0-26182 GCA_013400535.1 Scopus umbretta | reverse complement strand
CTGGAAACATTCAAGGTCACATGGGACAGGGCCCTGAGCAACCTGATGTAGCTGAAGGTGTCCCTGCTCATTGCAGGGTGGGTGGACTAGATGACTTTTAAAGTTCCCTTCCTACCCAAACCATTTTATAATTCTAGGTCCTTTTGTGTGGTTAAAGCTGAGATATGAAATGGACATGCCTGCCTCCATTCTCCCCATAGTTTTGTTTTCTTTTAGCCTATTTTATAAAATCAGTGGGAATGGAGGATAAAAAGGGATGACTGAGTGGCCAGGAATTCAGGCAGGTGCATAACTACTCCCCACAGCTTCATCCCTTCCAATCATACCTGTGGCTCTGTAGTCAGCCTTATTCACCAGCCCACACATTCTGCCCAGATGACAGCTTACCAATGTCATTCACCATGCTGTCAACCCTTAACCACCCCCAGGTCTGCCAAATTCCACCAAGCCCAAGAAACTGGAAAAAAAATGTTTGGACCTATTAAGGCAAACTGTCTATTTAAATATGAAATAATTTTTTAATGGCATAGGCATACAGCATTGTTCTTAATTTTAATTTTGTCACCATTTGCTTTCAAGTTAAGGCAGAAAGAAACCAGGATATTTTTTGTTATGCAGTTTAGCTTTGCGCTAAGAAGGAGGCTTTCAGTCAGTCACTGAGCTCTGTACACTTGGAAGATTACAAATCCATCCTTTTCTTGCAGCTGTGGGACAAAGAGTCATCTGCAATCCTAAACACGTTTTATAGTAAATTTCCTCATGCCAAACTGGAGATTAAAATCAGCAGTTTAAATCAGTCCAACCAGTTATTTTTACAGCTGTATGTTTGTAATCTAGAGTAACATGTTTAAGCAGGAATGGGGTAATTTATTCAGCAACAAAAATAACATGCCTTTGTTTAATACAAAATACATTAACATGGGGGGCAGAGAAAGGGGGGTTATTAAAACATTTTTTTGCTGTTCTCAGCAGCCAAATTTGAAAGATACTGAGCATTTTCCTTTTCGATTGACTGCAAAGCATTTATTTAATGGGATATTTGCTTTATATTATTTACAGGTCTCAGCCTCCAACAGAATTATTAAAACAGTCTAAGAAAATTTAGAATCATATTTTTAGTAAAGTTAGCTCAAAAAACATATTCATAATAAATGAAGAAATATATTATGATCTTGCTGGAGATCATTGACAGGAATAAACTTACATTTGGTAGCCAGCTGGTTCCATTTGCATTTAAAGTTTAAAGTTGACTCTCAATCCTCTTTGATAGTAGTTCAGGATGGCCGGTGAAGGAACTGTAGCTATTAATGCCTGCCTGCAATGTTGTACTTTCATCCACACAAATACATCTTGGTTCGTATGTTGTATCTTTATCAGTGCTGTTTTAGGAAAGGGGGGTAGCTTGGGAAAAAGAAAGAGAAAAAAGAGAATCCTTTCCTCTAACTTAGGGTATGTCTGTTCTACAGGCAGCAGCGTAATACACAGATGTTAACTGTAGCTTATGTGAGCAACCCCACCACAGGCTAATGTACCTTGCTGGGATGCTGCATCAATTCGCCTATATGGAGCTTAATACTGCCACGGCTAGACTGCTTTGTTACTGTGTTAACAAGCTTCTTCCCTATTTTCTGTAGATACGCAGTGTCAACAGGGCACAATGAATGCAACAGTTTGGGGAACCCATGTGTGCTGTGATAAGAGATACACCAAACAGTGGGTGTATGGTAAGAATATCAAGTTCTCTTGTTTTGTGCTAGTCAGTAGGGAGTGTCTTGTGTTGCTCAACAGTTAATTACCATTGCTAATGCCTCCTACACTGTTCTGTAACACCTCAGGAGGTCAGCTGATTATTATTCTCATGCTAGCAAACATGAAAAAAGTGGTTTGGGACTTTATAAAATAGTAGATTTGAATTAAGGTCTTTTCTTTTGCCTATCACTGGTTCTTCCACGTGGGGTATATGGCCCAGAAAATGTATTTTTGTACCTGAATTATGCATTATGGCCGATGTGAGTTGAAGCTAAGCATCTAAGTATCCAAATGGTCTGATTCTGTGGTTTTGCACTGCCACTAGTACAACAGGAGCATTATAATGAGAAGTTCTTCTGCACCTCTTCCGTGGGAAATGGTCACATTTGGCACGTACTTGGAGTGTATTGCATGTTGTCAGTGCAATACAACACAAACACAATACAAAATTGTTTCCCAAGTCAAAAAAAAATGCATCTCTAGAGTTGCATGGAACTTTGCCATCTGAATGCTATTCATCATTGTTTATAAAGAAAGTTTCCAGAACATTTAATTGTTTGGCAGACAGCTAATATACCTGAGGGCCTAAATGAATGTTTGAAACAGCTGCTTCATCCTGTTCTGCCACTGTAGATAACTACTAAAGTTTAGGTTGATTAATGAAGTATGTCAAAGTAATTTAAATAACACTCAGTGATAGGTTACTATACTAAATGTAGATACCTGTGAGACATGCAGAACTCTGGGGTATGAGACTTACATTGCTGCTTAGCAGAATTCCCCTTTGTTTGACAATAGGTTTCAGTACTTCAGGAGTCTTGCTCTCTGTGGCCTAAACATGCATAAGGTCTCACTGGTACATCTCCTATCACTAGGAATGCTTATTACATATTCCAGTGGCCTTGAAAACTGTGCCAGCGAAGTTGTTTTCCTGCCAGAGAGAGGAAAAATTATGCAAGTCGAAGGATGGAAAGTGTTCCAGTAGTTCATTCACAAGACTGCTTGAGCATTAAGCTTGACAGGCACAAGAAAAAAGAAGGCAGAGAAAGGTAACAGAGGAGACATTCTAGTTGATAGAAGGGAAGTTAAGAGTCCTGCTTGTGCCCCAAGATGCACAGGGTGTGCAAGTTCGACAATCCTCCCTGCTGTAGTGGTGCATCACCAAGGCCAGTGCTCACTTCTGTAGCGCCCTGATCTCCCAAACCCTGAGGTGAAGATCCTGCTCCATGTGGGCCAGTGCATGGAAGCTCTGAAAGCAATGGCTTTCACACTGCTCCATCTTCCCTCTATCTCCATTGCTTTACCTAGGGTCTACTAAACACAAATCTTTCATGGTCCCCAGCTCCTGCCTCCCCTCTCTCTCTTTTCCCAACAGGCTGTTCATAATCAATGCTGTTATTTTGTATCTCCATTCTCTGCTGCACACAGCCATGCCCACACACAGCTCTCCAAGCCAGGACTTAATCCTGGCCTGTCTCTGCACTGAGGTCCTCAAAATTTTACTCATCCAATATTATTCATCAAGCTCTTCTGCTTAAAATTGGTAGTTTTGTTTGCTTTTAAAATGTCACCCAACTTCTCTGAGCAGTCCTTTGGCCTGTCCTCCAGTTTCTCCTCCGTTTCCATTTGTCTGGCATGGCTACATGCTTAGGTGCATACAGTGGTTGGCCAGTCCAGAGAGTGTTTTGAGCAGAAGAAGAACGAGAGCTTTGGTCTGGAAGCCATATGGCTATGTTAGAGCAGAACTGTACACACAGAATAAAGAAAATGGGAGGGACATTTCATTAGCTTTCTGTAGCCCTTTGTTAACATATACATGCAGTTTCTGGAATAACTTTAGCTGCTTGTTAACTCACTTGGACCCAGTGCAATATTTTTCTATGAAGCAGCACCTCATTAGTTCCCACACTTGCAGCATTTGGTCATTAAAGTCTGTAGGAAAGAGTTGTCTTGAAAACCTGGCATTTAAATATTATTTTCATTTTATAATTGACCTATGTTCATCATACTTTTCCCCAGTCACTTGCAGCTTCTTCAAATTTTACAGTCATTAATAAAAGTGATCAAAAAAGTTTGGTTTTTTTGCAGAAATCTTTGAAAATCAGAAGGACTAGTAACTGCCATGTTAAAGTATTTCTCAGTTTTATAACTTTGTGCAATCTAAAACAGCTGTCAGCTTCATTGTTTATTCTCATTTGTAAATACTACTGCTCCATGATATTTCTTTACCCAAATTCACATCTCTGCCGTTCTCCCCATCATTTCTGAAATGCCATTTCACTAGTCCAAACTGAATTGCTTAATTTCTCTTAAAATGTCTTCACCTTGTCTCCTGTCACCATATCTAAGACTAGCAGCCTCCAGGTTACAGAGTTGCAAGCTCTGCTCCATCCAACGTTGACATTTTACCACTTTTTCCTGTATAACTGTTAATAAAATTTGGTCTATCCTTTTATTTTTTTTTGTGCCCAGAGTCCACTAAGTTTCATTCCCTCACCTCCCATCTCAATGGCTTCCCCTTCACTTACTCCCACATTTCCAGTCTGCTACCTGTTTAATGAAAGGTGCCACAAATGTTAAGATAGCTCCTGTGCTAAGATCTAGCTATTTTCTTTTTACCTTTGCTTTTTTACCTTCTTTTTACCTTCACTTTTACTCTCCAAGCATATCACTTCCTCTTTAAATCTCTTTCCTTTCTCTTCAATACATTTAATTATTCTTAATTAGCCTGCCTGCATGAGCTTCATTCATTTACTCTTCCAGCAACTGTCTCCACCCTTTTTACTACCTTACTCCAAGCTGGTCTGCCCAGGTTGCAACTTTTCACTCTTACCAGATTTCAAGACTCACTTCTGTCACTATGTCTTTAGAAAATGAGTCAGACATTTATGGTTACCTCTTCAATATTCCTGAGATGTTTCTGCATTATGCTTTCAGCTGCATCCCACACTGTCACATTGTTGTGGGTGTCCCAGGCCATCATTAATGCAGAAAACGGACAACAAACCATAGGTGGCAAACATTAGACCTTGCTTCTTTTGCATGACCACATCATCCACTCCTCTTTCTTTCTACTGTCCTAAAGCTTTAACCCTTTCATTGTATCAGGAGTCACATCACTCAATACTGTGACACAGGTATATTAAACATATGAATGGTTTAATATAGGAGCTAAACCTTCATCTAAGACTAGCAGAAAAACAAAACTGTGTTTTGCTACATCCGTGGGTGTATTCAAAATTATTACAAGAAAATCAACCACAAAATACAGGTGATATCTATGGTACATTGCATTACATTGCCTTGACAGAGGTGCTTAACTTTGTTAAAAGCTGATGTCAAAACTGCTTTGAGGAAAGTAAGAGTTCTCCCAAATGTTATAAAATCTGAGCTCATGCTGCACAAAGCAGAGAAGATTTCCTTGACTGGACTCAGCAAAATCTGCAAGGAAATAGATATTCTGCATTATTCCAAATGCACCCAATGTTATCCCACTCAGAGCTGTCACCTATTCAAGAAGACAAAGGCATTACCAGAGATGACAAAGTCAGGGACAGTCAGCAGAAGGAGCCCTGTTTGTGGCTCCACCATCTCTGCCTGCCTGGGCTGCACCACAGCAGCCACCAGACTCTGCAGCATTTGAACCCCTCGGGCCTGTTAAGTTAAAGACAGGCCAAACAGGCACAGGGACGTCCTTGGCAATTGGGTGAGAGAGTTCAAAATGGCTAAAATTAACTATGCCTCACCTCTCCTCAGGTCACAAGAAGGAAAGCTGTGTGCAGAACTGGATTGCTTCTTTACTTTCCACCCCTGAAAATCCTGCTATGTCTTGGCAGAGTCTTAAAAACAGATCCAGCACAATGGAAGGAGTTGGTAGGGAAACTCCCCTGCTTTGTCTACTTGGATTATTTCTCTCCTGTTTTTCTGTCTCATCCATCTCTATTTAATGGAGACCAATGGTTTCTTAGACCTTTCTCAACCTCCCCACCTTTCTTTGTAGCCTGTTTGGAAAAATAAGGGTTGGTTTGTTTTTGTTTGTTTTTTTTTTTTTTCCTTAGGAATTCTCATCTAAAAACCTTTTAATTGTTAAAGATTAACCATTAAAGCATCTGTGGAAAAGCACACATTTCCCTAACACTTGACTCCAGCCTGCCGCATTCTGAAACTAGCTATTAATAACGCTTCAATAGCTTGTTCACGCTTAACAGGTTGATAGGAAGGCAGGCTCAGATACTACATGGAAAATACACAAATGCAGGCTAATATCGTATGCCTGGGTGGGGAGCCACAAACAACTCAACTGTGTGCAAGCAAGCGTCTGTCAGTGGCACAATTTGTTGGAGATTTTGATTTTGATGAAGCTTTCTAGTGAGTTTTCTGAGAGTGGCTTGGGCGCTTTCAGAGTGCCACTTTGGCCAGCTAAAGCCTAACGAGCACAGGGCAGGTATTCTGCAGAGTTAGCATTCACTTATTTGTTGATGATTTTTTGTTTGTTTTTTTTAATGATACATGTTAGAATGCTTTTGCAGTTGTGGATCACTGCTCTCTAAAAGGAACTTTTCCAGACATGTGATGCACCCAACTCACGGATGAGGCTGTGGTTATGGCATAATATTGTTGCCCAGGTACAACAAACAGACCCCCCAACCCTCCAGCATCCCGAAAAGATTACTACTTCCTTTAGCTTCATCTATGTGAGTTCCTACAGAATAAAACATTTGCTGCCATCGCTGTTGGTAACACATACAGCTACAGTTTGATTTATGAAAGATTTAGCTGTAAAGTTTGCATAACAAAACTGTTGGTAGATAGCATCTGAATTAGACTTCTCAGCTACGAAAAGCTGTAAGATGTTGTGTGCTCCAGAACAGACACTGTCTGCAGTATCATGGAATGTGCTTGGAGTATTCATTCAACGGTTATCCACACTGTGCAACAAGCATTTAAATCTTCACATTTATACATTGTTAAATTGGAGATTATATTCACAATGTTAGTGAGGTTGGCTCTTTTTTTCACATATTGTTTTCAGAGATGGGACAGATTAAAGTGAAAAATCTGGTGATGCAAGATTATGATTTTTGGGAATAGGCTAGCCAAGTGTGTTGGCTTTTGTTTTCTCATTACATTCAGTAAGGCTTTTGTGGCTGACTGCAATGCACTTTTTGCAGGTGATGTACCTCTCCCTGATGGTATAGATTGAGTTGCAATCAGCCTGCACTTAAGCAATACACTCTGATAAGATGTGTCACTACCAGTTGAGAAGTGTATATATACACTGTGTATATAATAAACTGTATTATATAATGTGTGTGTATGCATTATATGTATATTTATAGGTACAGTATAATGTATGTATGTCCATAACATATGTGTACTATATACACATTATATATAAACATTAAAATATATACACATATAATAGAATGTATTTACCCACATCTTTCACCCTGCTTTTGGAGCACCTTCCTTCACTTCTGCCTAGCACCAGTCTCAGCTGCACAATAGTAAAATGATTTTTCATGGTGAGGACCTAATGATTTTAATAATGTTACTTGAGGTAGGTGGGTTTATGTGGAAAGTTCTCTGCCTGAATAGCTTTGTCACATTTGCAAGGATTTATCAAATTCGCTATTGTTCAAATGGCAAAACTCAGTGTGTAGGTATACGTATAACTGTTGAAACAGAGCTGGCTTGACAATACAGCAGTAACTTGTGGTGGATTTGTGGTGTCAAGAAACCACGCAAAATGAGCAACAGCTACTCACTTCCTTCCATACAGTTACCTGCAATATATGTCCACAGAGAGAGGCGGGGAAACCTCCTTGCATAACTCAGCTTACCCACAGATAGACAAGCAGGAGTCTGTCATCTTCTCACCTTGTGCTGCAGCAAAAGTGATGTTACATGGCTGAGGATGAACTTCTCTACCATTTGGAAACTGCTTCTGGAAGGTCACCACGAGGATTACACAAGGACCCATGCATGGCTTTTTGGAACAGATCTAGGCAGAGAAATGTTCAGAAATGCCTCAGCTACACAAAGGACACTGTTCTGGCTCAGAGGATTGGGCAGAAAAAGCAATTTTTTTCTGCAATAAGCGGTAAACAAAGTCTGAAAGTAACTCCAACTGGAAAACGCGAAGGGCCATGGAAGGCCCTTTTGTCTCCAGTCCAGCTGCCAAACACAGCAACATGCTGTGCTGTTACAGCTGTGGGATACCGGCCACTTGCAACAGAGCCTAGGCAGCTGTGGCTCAAGAACACCGTTACAGGTGGACAGGCAAACCAGATGTTCGCTAGAAAAGCAAAGCTTGCAATCAAGTTTTGGGTAACTTTTGCCTCTCTTCGAGACTGGTATGCAGATATCCGCTGGTGTTCTTTGAATGACTACCTTGCTTGGTTACAACTGTTAGTAGTTCACCAAAAGCTCCCAATGCTGTTGGTGCACTCGGAAGCGGCTCCTATGACTGTCCTGCTGATCAACCCTTCAGGATTCAAATACAGTCCTAGAGAGTATTCATCTCTAAAGGACTCTTAAAACACAATCTCATCAACAGAATGGCAGTCTAAACATCCTTTAGTCAGTAGAAAAATAGCATCTGAGCTATTTGGATTCTAGTAAGGCAATAAAATAACGAAATCCATTGGTTAGCAATAGTCATGGCAAGCACAGTTCTTTGTTCAGCGTAGGCCAGGAGTTGTCTTCAGCATCTTGTAAAATCTGGAGAGCTATCTCCAGCGTCTATGTTCACTTCCCTCTTACCCTGTTCCTGGATGGTGAATGTAGGGAACTTAAAGACCACTTAAATTTACAGTAGATCTGATGTGCAGCTTTCACATGCTAAGCACTGAGAAATAGCTGGTTGCTGTTAGCTGCCTTTTTTACAATTTAAATGCTTCTGACTTTCTTCATGTGTGCAGGGCACAGCTGTTTCCTTCACGCTGCCTTTCCCCTGCTGCATGTTAATCATTTACCTGCCATGAGCAGGTCAACCATTATTTCTGTCCTCTCCCAACCCTCACAGACTTGCTTGATGGTTCAAATTACCTTTGCTCCTGAAGTTCATGGAAGGTGAGGCCACTTAACTCTCTTTGTGGGGCTCCAAAGAGAGAAGTAGCAGCTGTTGTTGCTAACGCTGCTGGCATCAAATGTCTCAGCTTGCATCTGGTAATTGTTATTTTTCCCTGTTAATGTCAACAGCCTTACATTTTGAAGTCTACAGGTGACCTACTTACTTTTTATTGTTTTGCACCACGGTGTCCCATTTTGTCTCAGCCAAGGCAGCCTTACCAGGCACGGCACAACAGATATTACAACACATGAGGAAAATTAGCTGCTTGCTGAGCCACATAGCCACATCCCTCCGGACAAGCCAGTATCAGTCTTGAGGCTCCCAAGGGATCTGTCTGAGCAGTCATGTGCTGGTTCCTAAGGTCTGTTTGTAGTTTTTTCTTGGCTGATATCTCAGAAAAAAATGGTTTTGAACCAAGAAATCAAGGAAGAATTTCCAACTTTGTGAAACTTCAGGGGGTAGGGGAAAGGGGCATTTTAATTTTGTTTTGTGATTTTCCCCTTGTAGGTGAGATGCACAGTAATGGTCAATGGATTATCATATTTCTACATGGCCTTTTTGGGCGATCCCAGTGATTGTATTCAGATGCCCTTTCAAAAGCCCCAGGATTTTTTCACCTGTCAAACAATTCCAATGGAAGCAGCAAGCAAATCCAAAGGCTTAAGGTCCTCCTCCTAATCTCCAGCCTAATCAGTGGTGTGGAGTTTCTGAAGGAACTCTGTTACATGCTGTGTTTCTCCATCCCCATCCCTCCACCTGTTTTTCAGCCTCTCATAATATTTCCACACTCATAACAAGCTTTCTATGCTGATTCTGCCCCTTGTGGTCTCCAACTTCTGTTTGGAGCTTCTTGCTCTCCTCCAATTCAGAGGCCCCTTCTGCACCGACACATCGACTGTGTATTCGTTTCACAGCATCTGCTCGCAGTCCCTTCATCTTGTGCTTTTCTGCACACCATAAGAAGAGTTGGCCTCTTTTTCTTCAATCTGCCTTCATACCCTCTCCCTGCTCCGTGGTTTTGCCTCTTCTTTTACTCAAGCTGTCGTCTCCATGCTAACCACCTCAAGAAGCTGTAACGTATAGCTTTCTGAGGACTAAAATGACAGGCAGACTTAAAACGGAGCATCCGTTTACAGGCCTGGAGTTCCCCATCACCTTTCTTCATGCCCAATACTGCTCTAGATGGGCGTCACCGGGGAGCGTTACCTTCACCCTAAGCAGCTTCTCAGAGAGGAGTCCTGCAGCCTTTTGGGGGTGAGAGCGTGCCCGAAGGCATCGAGCTAAAGCCGAGCAGTGGCGCTTCGTTTTTTGAGACGGGGCGTATTAGGTCTTCCCGGCCTTGCCTGCAGTCACTCTTCCTTGCCGCCCATGCCGGCTTCGCTCTTCTCCGAGCTGGCAGAAAACGCTGGCGGCAGCGAGGTCCAGGGGCGCCGGGGGAAACCCCAGACGACCGCAGCGCTGCGTTCCGCAACAGGTATAGCGAAACAGGGCGGCTTTCCACTACTTTTACCCGCAGCACGCCGCGGAGNCGGGCTCCCTCTCGCGCTTGTGCGCGCAGGGCTGGGCGGGATGGGCCCCGGGGTGCTTCCTGCCGACCTGCCCCCAAAAGCTGCCTGGCAGCGCTGGCGAGCCCCGTGCCTCTCCTGCAGACCCCCGGCCGTGCCTCCTCCCTCCCCACTCCGTCCTCCGGCTGCGCCCCAAAAAGCTGCCGGCTGCACCCGCATCCCCGGTCCTTGTCCCTAGCTGCACCCTGCTGTGCCTTACCCCCAAACCCTCCGGCTGTGGCCCGTGGGACCTGTTCTCCCAAACGTCCAGGCTGTGCCTCACGCCCTGCACTGCCTTGGCCCCCAAGCTTTCTGGCTGTGCCCCGCACCCCAACGTTCCTCTTCCCCCCCAAACCTCCGGCAGCGCCCCGCACCCCACGGTGCCTGGCCCTCCGAGCCCCCCGGCTACGCCCCACGCACACTGAGCTCATCTTCCTGTCTTGAAGAACGAGTCGCACCGAGGATGAGGCATGGGGATGGCGTCCACCTTGCACAGGAGGCTGCCTCAGGGATTTTATTCTTGAAAAATGCCTTCTCCCCCCACCCCCCACACTCCAGAGAGAGGAGTGGTCCCAGGCATCAGGAAATGGAGGCTTCTTTCTCTGCAGGGGCAAAAGTTGGAGGCAGCCAGGGGAGAAGTGTGGCCCATGTGCTTAAGGTAATGATAGTAAAATGTAGGACTGGAGGGATGATGTCTAGTCAGGGGTTGTCTAGCGAGTTGAAAGTGGGGTAGGTGTCTGGCTTTCCGCCTCCCTTCTCCTCCCCGGAGGAGGAGACTGGTTTCCCCCGGTGCTGTGCGAGGCAGGTCCGTCCCTGAGGGCTGGCAGCAGCAGCGAGGCCGTGAGCTGGGGAAGCAGGTGGGTGCCGGCAGGTGTGGCTGACGAGGCTACACCGGGCCAGTCTCTTGGACTTGCCCTTTGCAACCGTGGATGTTGTTTGAGCATTGTATGTCACTACTTAATTTGTAAATATGTTTTAAATATGTTGATAATTTGGGTGGGTTTGGGGCAGGTTTTGGGTGTCGCTGCTGCTAGGATAGAACGGGGTGATGCTTGAAAAGGCATAGTGAGGCTGCAGACCAGCTCTTCCCGAACGCTTTGCTTGCTCGTGTAGAAAATCAAGATAAGTTAACTAAAGCTGTTTGGACAAACCAGAACCCTTACAGCTGTGTATGGGCACCGTCTCCCTCAACTCCATTCTAACTCCATCCTTCCCAGACCTGTGTGTAGGTCTGTACTGAACACTGCCATGTGGGAGAAGTTTGAACTGATTTTTCTGGTTGTCAGGAGCAGCCTGGGAACGGCGTGCTGCCTGACTTATTCTGCTGCTTGGCATCTGGGGTGCTGCCCAGGAAACATTCAGGCTGCCTTGGAGCTGCCTCGGGTAGGGGGTAGCGTTGTTGTTTATCAACAGAGCGTTAGGCAGCATGGACGTACTCTGAAAATGCTTCACCGAGGGATTGGAGCGCTTGTACTTGCATGTTTGCTTGAAGAAAAAGTACAAAGACTTAGGATATGAAAACCCAGCCAAATGCAGGCTTGAAGTAGGCTAAGGCAGCACCTCTGTTGCAAGCAAGGGGAATAACATGACTTTATGGTGTTTCATTACAATGTGTCGATCAACTTTCTGTTAAGTAGTATTTATTTACTGGTAGAATGAGGCAGGCTATAGTACAGGAAGCAATATTCATGGAAAGTGTTGGGAAAGATGCCACAGCATTAGTGAAGTAATACATGCCAAATAGGATTTAACTGGTTATAAAGCTCCCTGAATACCGTGAAATACCTATCAACTAATTACATACCAGAAAAAAAACTAATCAGGTACAATTCCATATCCTGACATGACTTGACAGCCTTTGCTGAGTGTGCTCCCCTTGCTGTGCTGTGCCCTTCCTGGCTTTGTTTCACTCTGCTGCAATAAACCAGGAAACTTTTTATTTTCCCCAACCTTGGACTCCTGCTCTTCCTCTTGAATCCACTTCTGTCCAGTGCTTCTGGTTTAATGCTTATCTTACCTCTTCCTATGGCCTGCCCCTGCCTCGTTGCTTAACACGGATTTCTGGAGGCATGGGCAAATGCGGAGCAAGGCAGAGGGGCGAGCAGTGCGTGGGATGAACACGGGAGGCCCGTGGGCAGCCAGGGAAGTGGAAGGACGTTGCCTCTGTGCCACATTCTGGTGCAAGAGGTGGAAGGGAGCCAGGATCCCTTCCTGGATCTTCGTTAGCTGCTTGTGAAATCATGTTTGTCGTACTCTGGATCTAACTTTGCAGACTTCAGGCGACACCTCTCCCTCCCTGATGCGTCTCTGCCTCGGCAGTGGCCACCACCCCGTAATTCTCCCAGTGAAGGCTGGTGGGAGCTCCCTTGGTCTGCCCCAGCTGCAGTCTGGCTCTCTTTGTCTGATGTGGGTTAAGGACCATTTGCAAAATATGGGCAGTGGAGCTATGGCACATAGGCAAGGATGAATATATGGGGTGGTGTCATCTTCAGTGGTACAGCATGACTTTAAAAAAATAATTTTTGAGCCTAACACTGATACTGACTTCAGGCTATTGGATGTCTGAAAGCTACTTCCTAAGGTCTGGGTAGCTGAAAAGGAAGAAATACCCCATCCCTCTCGCTATTCCTCTGTCCTTCTCCGCAGCTCTTCACTGTTCTGGTTTTCTTTCCCGAGTCACAGCAGGTGACACACACACACACTAGTGCAGTCTTTTTATCAGTTTCCCCATTGCCCAAGTCCTTATTAAGTTTGAGAACTGACAGATTTGGTTACATTTTTTTTCCTCTATTGCAATTTATGGATGCTTCAAACAGCAGTTCTGGTAGGTCTTTCAGAGTGTTTACGAGGAAGCTGGACTGTACTTGGAAGCCACCCACAACGCAGAAAGGGATGGGAGCTAAGCACTGGGAAGCTTGAACAGAGGCTACTCCAACATTAAGAATAATTGTTGCCATAAAATAGATTTAAAGTATGTCATGAAAGTTTCACGGTTGTTTCAAGTTTAATTTTAGGATCTTTCTGCATGCTTAAAGTTGCTTTGCATGTTATTTAAAAGTTGCGTAGTTACTCTGCATTGTTGGACAGTGCTAAAGAGCCGGTCCCATGTGCTTGCCCAGGGGCATCCCTCCAGTACCCAGGCTCAGTACTGCATCTAGAGGGCAAATCCAGCCTCAGTGGTGAAAAGTAAACCTTTTACTCCTTGGAAAAATCAGATTATTAGAACAAAAACATAGCATTAACAAAATAAATAGTTCGTTTTGTAAGCCTGATTGTACTTTTTTAAACATAGTTCCTTTAAAAGGCAAGAAAGCCGGAGGGTCATGTGGTAGTTTTATTTTCTGTGGCCTGTTGTCACGTGTTCAGTTTACAAGTTTTGCAAAGTTCTAAGTGATGTAGCAGTTAAGATTTTTTTTTTTTTCTATCCTCCTGATACTTAGTTGAAATCCAAAAAGCAAAAAATTATTTCAGCTGAAATTAAATATTTAAAGTTTACACTGATGGAAGACACCAGAGCAACTCAGGTGACTTTCTTCATTACCTGTCTTTGGTTTCAGTGTTTAATGCTGACTATTGAACTGGAAATGTTGGTTAGGTATTTTTTAATTTTTTCACTCTTTTTACTAAATTCACATAGTAAAATGCTTTCCATGTGTCTGTTGATGTACGTCTCGATTTTTAATATTTTTTCTGGTGTGTTTTGCTATTTATGTTCTGTTTGCTTATGATTGTTGCGCAAAACATTTTCTCACTGAAAGTGCTGGCTAGAAAAGACCTGTAAGTAGTTAATAAATTGAGTAATGTGAGAAGAGTACACAGTTTAGAGCACCGTGGGTGTCTTGGTTGTTATCTTGGTTCTGGATAAAAATCTGAGGAACTGAATTTCAGTAGCATTTTTAACTTTGAAATCCTGAGCTAGCACACAAAACTAGTTTCTTAAAAACTACTTGTGAAGCCTGTCCAGCCCACAGCAAGCTTTAGGTTCCACCTGCAGAGTGGCACAGATGTCACAAGGAGGACAAATACAGGTGTCAATAAAATCTGTGAATCCTCTTATTTGCCAGGAGCAACAGTATTCAGATTGCCCCTTTTAACTGTCAGGGCTGTATTACTTGTCACGGTACAGGTGGTGAACACTGACTCTTACCACCACCCCACTCATGATACCAACTTAGGCTGATGTTGTAGTTTCACCAGCATTTCTTTTATCCTGAGTGCTTTTGCCCTTGTAGTCACCTCTGTATTGTGCTGGTATAACCCTTGCTGAAGCCTGGTGCTGAAAAGCACTGAGCAACTGGTCTGGCTTAAAAACACCCTTCCCTTTTCTGTGAGGCTGTCTCCCCTGGCCTGGATCTGTTTCCCAATCTGTTTTATTATGCAGTCAGAAAAATACTTGTTCCAGCATAAGTCCAGGGTGACACGGGAGCAGGTGTCAGTAACGGAGGGAGAGGTTGATGAAAATGACATTGCTACCATTAAAAGTGCAACTCCAAGACAGCTGCAGACTTACCCTGAAAACAGGCAGACTTGCTCTGCTTGAGCAGACTATGCTCGAGAGAAGCTGCTTGTACCAGCTTTATGACTTCCTACATGCTGCCTGCGTGCATTTAATTGTACTGTGAATTCTTTGTAGTTTGGATTATCTTTTATATTGATATGGTGCCTTGCACATTGGGCCCCGTGCCTGGAGCCTCTATTCAGTCTCTCTTTTTTTTTTTTTTTTTCCTATTTTAAACAGTACCTTGCCAAATGTGTGTGAATATGAGCGTAACTTTGGTGCACTGCAAAAACCTGTACCAAGGAATAGTATGTACAGTGCAAAAAGTTGTTAAGTTTCTACAGGTATCTCCCAGACTGGACTTCAAGAGAATGCTCCTATCCCAGTGATGGCATTCTGGGTTTATGGGTATGTCTGAGATAAAAACATAGCTTACTATGAATAACTCTATTCCATTTATTCTTTGTTTTCTAACAAAAGAAGGAGACAACTCTTGCTGGAGTCTGAAACACAAAGATTGGTTTGTTGATGTGGAAATAATTTGCATTGTATCATCAGTACTGCAATGGCTTAAAGCAAAGTAACAAAAACCTGATCCAATGCTTCTCTGTATGCTTTTAGAGTATGGGTACGGTTCATGTTGGTACCGTGCCCTTTCTTTCAGGAAAGTTATTTGAGGTGACAAGTAGATTTTTTTTTTTAATTGGGTTTTGCCTGAACTATTAGAAAGTAAAGTGTCTGGAAGTTGTTACCAGTAGTTGAAGCTGATGTTTTTTGATGTGTACCTGAGCAGAGTGCAAGGCAACTGGGAAGAAGAAACTTCTTGGTTTAGAACTGTTGTTGCCGGTGGGGGAAAAAAAATTTTTTTTTTTTTTTGGGGGGGGCGGGCAGGGAGGGAAGAGTGTGTCTGTTTAGTTACATTTTGAAATACTTTTGTATTTGTCAAATGTATCTGATTTTTTTGTAAAGACTTCACAGCAAATATTTTTGATTGTTTTCTTTTGGTAAATTTTTTTGGGGGGGTATTTTTAATGAAAAGATATTGGCTGAAGCATCAAGAGTATCAGTGTTATTGGTCAGATGTGCTCATTTATTCTGTTAAGTAGATACTGTGGTATTTGTTTACCATGTGGCATCACGAATAGATGGAGATGGGCAGCATGGATATGTCTATAATCTGTTCAGAGAAATAGTAGCTGGTAATATTACCTTCTCCTATACAGGTGAAAATTACTGAGATTCAGGTAAATTACAAGTGAATACTTTAGTGTATTTTACAGTATTTGCATTTATAACTTCCACTACAATCCCTTTTTTGTTTAGATGTACAGTTGGAAATACCTGGATTAAATACATTCTTTAATGACTTTTACAGTCAGAATTCTGTGGCTTTGTCATTTCAGTACTAAAATAAAAGATTCACTTTTGAGACTTTAACTGTATGGAATGGGTCTGACCTGCTTAATGAAATTATTGTAACGCACTTTGGAAGTGCCCTGTCTACCCTTGTCTCTTGTGACTGATGTGTAGAAGACACTGTGTACAAAAGCCAAGAGGCTAATGGAGTAAGCTCAGTGTTGACTGTCGACTTTGCAATTAAACCCTTCACAAAACTACTTGTGAGCTATATTCCTCAGAAACTTTGTTACAGATAGTAATTCCTTCAGTGACTTGCATTGTTACTGTGGTGCTGACATTGCTTCTGTAGCATCTTTTGTTCTGTACCAAGTTAGGTTGTAAAAGAGGAGTCTGCTTGAGTTTGTTTTTACGTGGAGAAGTGATAAAACTGTAAGGCAAGGCTGTAAATAGCTTTATGCATAGCTCTGGTGTTCAGGAAGTCCACTCATTTTAACTTCTAACCATGAACATGACTAACATGACTCTTGCATTTTGGAGAAGGGATAAGGTTGGGAGGATGGAGTGCAAAACATAGGAGCTGTTAGGCTCTCTGTGCCTCCCTTCAGCAAGTCCTTTCATGAGTGTTTGAAATGTTATAGGGTGAAAAATTCCCTGGTTGGATTGCCGGTTGTCCTGAAACTGCTTCTCATAAACTGATGTGGTCCACTTTATCAATTAGGAAAGCTTATCTGAAAGTTGCAGAAAAAAGGTTCCTGAACATCGACTGGACCATGCTGAGTTGTTGTTTGGTCCGGAGTTTTTCCCAATCTGTTGAAATGAAGCTGCTACTGTATTTTAAAACTGAACTGCTTAGATACCCCGTTTCAATTACATTTAAAAGTATGTGATGGAAAATTGCCTCTGGAGCTGTGGAAATTGTGCAATTTAGTGTTCTTGCTTTTGTCCTGTAGAGACTTTATGCATATCCATGTGAAGTGTGATTGCATGCCATTGGTTGCTTTCATCCAAGGTGCTGGAGCATCAGACAAAACTTAAATGAATCTAGACAGGCTTTTGCGATAAGCAAGGGAGCTGCTTTGGCAGATGGTGAAATTATAGGACCTTGACTCATCAGTTGAGCCAACAGCAGTGGGAAGGGGTCCAGTTAGTGGGAAAGCCTCACGCTTCTTGGATACAGTCAGCTAGATGAACCTGCTGGTATATAGTGTGTGTGTGGAAGACACTGAGTGTTGGTGAAAGCAAATTCCTTGGTTTTGGTGTGAACAATAAAATCATCTTGAGGCAGGGTAGTAAAAAAAAAGAGTGGAGGCAAACCACTGTGCTTAGAAACCCACTTGTGATGGGTGATGAGGGCTCTGGTGTTGCTTTAGGTTCAGACAGTGGTATGTGGCCTGGTAGTTTTGCATAGTAACTGGAATATTGAACTGGCACCCAACACTTCTCTCTTGTTCACGGCTTTGCTGTGCTAGCTGATGGAAAAGGTGCCTCTCTTTCTCTGGTGACTGAGTGCTCTCTGCAAGGTGTGAACCAAACACACTGACCCCTTCTGCAAAGTACTGAAACCTGTACATAAAAAAATGGTATCTAAGACTATTTTGATAACTTAAATGTGTGTGTGTGTGTATATATATAAAAGCCTAATCTTTCTTTGTGCTGGAGGCAGTCCAGTTTTATTCTGTTTTTCTGCTGTTGCATGCTGAGTAGACTATTTGACACTTGTCTGTTTCTTGTATACTGGTGTTTTACAGGAACATTAGTATTAGGCTGAGTACTCTGCTGCCTGCCAAACTGCTGCACTGGAAGTATTATTGTCTCTTGTGTTTTTCTGATGTGCCACATCCATTGCCTAATGCACTTTGTTGATGGGATACATTTTTCTGAGCTATTTGTATTTGGCAATCTTTCAGGATCAGAAAGGGGGGAAAAAAAAAAATAAGTTCAGCTGACTTGGCCAGATGTAGCTGGTTCATCCCTACATGGTGTCTGGTTGAGCTGATCTATTTTAAACTGCAGAGATGTCTTGTGGTCCTGGGTGGTCTCTGAATTCTTGGAAAGATGGTAAAAACTACATTCTACTGTAGTAGTAGAAAATACTGATAGAAGATCGAAAATCCTTACAACATACCTGTGATTGAACCTGTGCATTCATGTGGTGTTTCATTCTGTTCTTCTGTGAAGTTACCATTCTGTGTTTTAAACTGATTTTAAAAAGCTCTACTGCTAGAAACTCACAGCCTGCATTATCCTGCTTTATACACTTCCTGAAAGTGCAAAATAATGAAGACTTTTAAAAAAAATTCCTCTTAGCAAAGGAGCTAAGGTCTAGCTAACTAGATCTGGAGCAGAAGTAAACCTTCACAGCTGTGTAATGTCATTAATATATTTTGCCCATAATATCAGCCTCTGCTTTGCATTTTGTCTTATGCAAAGTACTGTGTGTTGATTGCTTGGAAATTGAACAAAAGAACTGATACCATTTTTAAAGTTGGATTTTTATAACAAGATCTAGTTTAAAAAAAAGTAAGATACATGCTAATCAAGCCAGTAAATGTTTTTAGGTGGTGGGGAGTTTTGTTTTCATGTAAGCCTTTCAGGTTAGGTTGTCATTTGAATACTGTCCCACACAGCATTGCTTTGCCCTTGGAGCAACCTTTTTCTTTTGTCTCCATAGGACTATGACTGCTCTGAGCCACCTTGACTGGAAATTTCTCCAATGCTTGTAGGCGGCTGTGAATGTTCCTATTCTATACTGTTTATTGAGTCCTGACCTCCAGGGCTTTCCCAGGAACCCTTTGGATGTCCAGCACCTCTATAGTCCTTAGAAAGGTATCTGCACAGCAGGTGGAAAAGAGCATTTCTGGAAGTGCCGTTAGTACTGAGTCAAAGCAGAGGTGCTCCCATTCTTGTGTTCACACTGTGTGCCCAACCTCAGTCAAACTGGATAACCCTCCAAGGGTACAGTAACCTCAAAAGGGAAAGGTGCTCTGGAAAGTTATCGACCGTGAAGTAGTGTAAACGGCATCCAAGACAGCCTGAGTGGTACCCAAAAGCTTACTCAACTTTCGAACAGAATCAGACGGGGTTTTATAATATAGTAATTTCCATGCATTCATCCCTGGACTCAAAGAATAAGCACAATGCAACCTTGACAAATGTCTTTGACTACAGGATGAGTTTGCAGGGTAATTTCCTCCAGCTGTCCCTAACGTTCAGATATCTCTTTGCTGTCTGTTCCCCATCCCTCTGCAATTCCTCCCTTGAGTACAGAGGATAACAGGCACTTACTGGGAAACATCTGGCTTTTCCACCTCACCTCCATTTCTCAAATGGTGTTTCACTTCTGCGGTAACTCTGGTCAAGTATAAACTAATTATTTCTCTTTTTTTCAAGTGGAGATCTTCTTTGGGATGCAGGAGAAAAAACAGAAGTGTCAGGAGAAATTAGAAGTATATTAATGGTCTTAGTGCTCTGTTTAGTTGTTCTGGCTGAGAGGCCTGAGTGTCCAAACAATGGCATCATGGGTTCATGACACCTTCTTGGTTGCCTGACACGGGTTGCCTGACACTAATACTCGTGAGTATGTTTTGTAGTGATAAACTAGACCTTTCATCATGCTGAAAAATGTTGATTTAAACAACAAGGAAAAAAATCCAAACCCGACAGTCTTTATATTTCATTGCATATCCCTCAGTGATTTGGAACCTCTGACTGCAGCTGTATGAATTACCAGCTCTGGACTGGAAAGATTTAGGATGTGGCTGTGTAGTAGCTTTCCGGAACACTCCAAAAAGCACATTCACAACAATAGTTGATGTGCGAAGACTGAACTTGGGAGCAGCAGCTTTTTTTATGATACTGTCAGCACACTTCCTTGTGTAGGGGGAGTGTTCTGAGACTTTAGTTTAAAAACACTTAGCACAGATTTCCTTTAAAATGGCTTTTGCCACCCTAAAGCCCTGCCATCACCTGTTACTGTGCAGCCAGTGCCTGCGTCGCACTTCCCAAGGGCCAGGGTTGGGCTGTGTGGGTCGTTGGCAGAAGGTGCTGGCACAGCTGGCTCCAGCTTTCTTTTGTAAGAGCCTCCTAGGGAGGGTGCAGTTGCTGGTGTTTACAGTGCTCAACAGCATGTCCGCTATGCTGCGTGGTGGTTTAAAAAGAAAGGGGGGGGGGGGAAAGGCAGGGGGTCAGTTCTAGGTCAGCTGCCTTTAAAATTTATGCCTGCCTAATGCAATGCAAGCAAAATCAGAGCAGAAGGAATGCATTATTTTGCTGCCTGGGATGTTGGCCTAGGACCCAGAGGGTGGGTAGGTTGAGCAAGTGCAAGGCAGTGGGAAACAATGGCGAGGAATAAGCCCACGTCAGCATGAGAGAGTGGTGTGGGAGCAGTTCAGCTCTTGTAAATTGCTGCATTAAAGACTGAACAAAATAACACGTTGCAGCTCTGCGCTGGTGTTATCAGTGTTACTACTTACTAATACTCTGAACCCAGCAAGATTACAGCTGGTGCAATAAAAGTTCCATAAAATGATATTGATTTTGCAATGTCATTTTGCCTCGGCAGCTACAGTGACAGTAGCTGAGTTCAGTGTATGCTATAGGTAAGATGTGACTGTAGAAAAATAGTTCTTCCTTTGGTAATGATGAATATTTTTAACTTTACTTGCTCACCTCTTCTTTCTGAAGATGAATACTGTGTTCTTAAGGTAATTATATATACATTTTTATCTCCGCTTCCTATGAAAGTCCTTTCTGCTGTATTTTCATATTACAAAAGACAGCATTGTCTCCCTGTCTTTGTCTATCACAGATGGAATTTTATGGTCTAATTTTTCTCTGTTTATTTTTCTCTAGTGCTGAATAGCTCCAGGTACACTGCCATTGATTACTTGGTTACAAGATGTCTTTGGAAATAAGAAAGCATGTCTGCTTTTTTTTCCATTGGTATTGGCTAGATTAGTAAGATGTTACCTGTATAACAAGTCTTGTTCCCATTTGTTTTAAGGAGTCCTCTCTGGAAGCTGAAGTCTAGCTCTGCATTTCTCTTTTTGTTTAGCTTCTGTAGAGTGCCCCCCCACTGTGACTATTTAATGGCAATTTATGTCATTGTTCTATTAATTGATGGGTAAACACAAACTAAGTTCTTTACCGGTCCTTGGTAGCAAACTGCTTCTATTGTAATTAATTGGACGTATGAGATTCTCATATGCAGTGAACTCATACGCATTAACTCTTAACTGTTAGTGAGGATAGATGATACGATAGAGCCAACTCAGTGACTCAGCTTGCCGCTGAATGAAGGGGACTGTCTCAGTCATGTCCCTTCTCATGAGTAACTTTAATCAGACAGGTAGATACAAGCAATAGTTCTCATAACCAGGGTAAATTCTAAGCCATCCTACCTGGAGGTTCAAGAATGATACAGACTTCGGGTAATGGTATCACAGAGGAGAAGGAGGGAGAGGTTTAGACTGATCACAAGTGTTGGCAGTGTTAGCTGAGCCTGTTTCGCTTGTGGCCTGCCCTTTGTCAGGTATATTGGGAAGCTATCAATAACTGATATGAGGATGCCTTATCTGCATTCCATCTACACCCCTTAAAAGGGGTGTCTAGTAGAAAGTTGAAGATTCTTACCAAAGCATTCAGATAACTACAGTGTGTACGCAAAACAAGCAATCTGCATCACCACAATGAGAAGAAATTAAATTTAGTCATTAGTCCTATTTTGTGGATGCATCCACAAAGCCCCTTCATTTTTGGTCTTATAAAATCCAAACTCTTGATGTCACAGACATCTTTGATGCCTTTCATTCAAAGTGTTTGCTTAACTCTTGTACTCCCTCTACATTTTTAGAGCTTACCTATAAATTGCGGCTTAAAAATAATGTACTTCCTATGAAGGTTAAGTAAACCAGACTGTGCAGGTAAATACCACTCCTTATCCCTCTAGTTTAGTACAGAGATTTTTATTCTGGTTTTCTTGGTTACCAACAATGTGTATGCACTTTAGAAACACCACAGCTGTAAATAATTCTCACACATTTATCAGAACTGTCCTTACTGTGGAGGAAAAAAAACAGAATGGGTAAAAGCTGAGCATATTACGAAGATGTTAGCTTGTAGAGGAATGAGTGGGGAGGGAGCACTGGGTGTATGAGTTAGCGTGATTGTGTAGCACAGCTGAAAATACTAGCTTGTGTTACTGCTGTCTATTCCCTGGTCCTTGTTTTGTGAAAGCCTCTTTAAAGTGACCCAATGCTTAGTTGATCTGGTGTTGGAAGAAAAATTTAAATGCTGCAGAAAGTTTTCTAGTTACACAATAAGTGAGGAAGAAAAGGGAGAATATATTATGTCCTTTGGATAAGGAGGAGATTAATCAGTCGGATGTGGCCCAATTACTAAATCAATATTTTACCAAAGGCCTTTGATAAAGGTAATGATATATCATTATCTAACAGAAGTGAGGTTGCATTAATAAAAATAATTACCTCATGGGTTAACCTTATTTTGACTTCTAGGTGAAAGTTGTCATGCAATATGTGCCACAGGGCTTACCATGTAGGCCGGGCTGGGTGACTTTGTGACCTGGCATCACTGAGCCGGAATGAAACTTAAAGGAGCCAAGTGCAAGTCATGCACTGGGGACCAATGAGGAAAGAGCGTCTGTCCTGGGCTGGGTGCAGGAACCCCTCGCTGCAGCAGAGGAGTAGGCAGGTGAAACGAGTTGGCTGCAGGATGGCTGACATGCAAATGCTCAAACGAAGAGTTTTTGGTAAAGGCAGGGGAGCACTGACAACACGTTAGAATTCTAGGAGCTTGTCCCCCTGCTTATGTTTTTGCCTTTCTCTGAAACATTGGGAATACAGAGACAGAAAATGGGGGAAGATACACTGATGTCCATGGTGTTCACTTCCCAAGTGAAACTGGAAATCTTTTCAGGGGCTTGCCCAGAGTCTTTCTCATACTTCAGTTAAACTGATAACAGGGTTCAGACTTGTAAAGAAACTTCCTTCTAGGCTATGATTGCAGGGAATGTTTGGACTTGACGAGTCTTTCTGTGTCCCTAGGATGCAACCCCAGGTGATGCATTTAAGATATTGGCAATGCCAGATCTTTTCCTGCCTTACTGTAGCACAATGTAATTTTTGTGGCTTCAGTTCTTCTGTTACAGAGTGTCTCTTGTGGCTTGTGATGGACAGACTGATGGCTTGCTCAGGTGCAGTGTGTGAATTTCTTGACTACAGATCTCGCACATAATTGTCTATGAGTATGCAGGATTGGACATGATGATTCTGTATCCTCCCTCCGTGATTGCAGTATCAGCCCGAAGGGATCTATGACAAGGCTGCTACTTCTGACTTTCTCCCTGCCTGCAGTATCTCAGTTCGTGTGTCTCAATGTTTCCTTTGCACAAGCCCACTCAGCCTTTCAGGTCTGAGTTGACTGAAAAAATAACTGTTTCTTCTCAAAAGACTAAGCTTTCTGTTGGGTCAGTGAGCTGCTGTGACTTACCCTGCAGCTGCCCATTGGCAGTGATGCTGTGGGACTGCACACTGGGGCTTCCCTGCCTAGCTATCGCTGGTGATTGCATCAGTGTACGTGGACCAAGAGAATGCCTATATGATTCTGGCTGGGAGTTGGGTGCACAATGGGGCTATGCCTCTGGAATAGTTCCCACAGGAAGGGGCTTTTCTGTGCCTGTTGCCTGTGTTCAGCCTTGCTGTGAAGTCTGCAAGTGTCAGTTCTTTTAACAATTTATTAGCAGGTGTGAAAAGAAATACAAATTGGTCTTTATTTTATGCAGCATCAGAATGGGAAATCCATTAGTGTGGCAGAAAACCGATCTCAAGTGTGATTGAAACGAAATGTGTTTTTGCAAGTTCTGTGGCTTACAGGCTACTTTATTGACATAGGTGAACAAGAGATTTGATGCTAGTTTAAAAAGCAAAGCATTAAATAAAGAGGTACTGTGTAAATAATTCAGTAAGGGTGACTACACAGGCTAAGTATTCGATCTCTTACTGAATACTGCCAATGGGGAATTTTACCAGTAGACATTCTAATATAGTTTCTAAGCCTCTTTCATCTGTTTTTTAGGATGTTCACTTTTTTAAAAAGGAATTTATATTTATTATGAACTTTGCTATTCTCTCCCCAATGTCTGCTCTAAAATGTACGTGCTGAGATTGTTGATGCACTCTAAGGAGTTAGGATATGTGTTTTAAAATGGACTGGCTTCAAAGACAAAGTCTGACATTTAGTCAAGGTAATGATTAACTAATATGTCTCTCAAAACTTGGAAATTTCTCCAAGGACCTCTGTTGCATAAAGTTGCCTTGCTTGCCTTCTGTCACTCACTTGGGCAGAACTGTCACCTAACAGAAACAGTGTTTACCAGGAATATTATCAAAAAAGGGAAGGCCACCTAACACTGAGCAGGATGTAGCCAGCTTGGCTGTGAGATGAATCTTTCCAAAAATGGTTGCGTGGTTGAGAGAAGGCATAAAGGATAGGGAAAGGTGATGGAAATTTCTCTGAGGGAAATCCTTAAGAACAGGCAACACCCGGCTAAAGTTTAAAACTTTGTTGCAGAATATAGGTGAGTAATCCGCCTAATGCAATAGGCAGTTTGTATTTGTTTGCCGTGTGGCATAAGGGAGTAATGTAGTTAAACTAACTGCAATTATGTAAGCACACAGCCTTGGGAAATAGGAAGGGCGGAGCTGGTATTTCTCAGGTAAAGCTTAAGATACCATCTGTGAAACATCTTGATTTAATTACCTTCTGAACTTCAAGAGCAGAATGAAAAACAGTATACCGACTGATTCTGAAACATGAAAGTTTCATAATTGTATCTCAGTATGTAAGGCAGTATTACTGTCATTTCTTAAGCTATCATTTTGAAACCAGACCTGGGTGGGTCAATGCTTTTTGCCAGGTCTCCCCATCTTGCAGTGGGCTCTGCAGGGTGGAGGTTCCCCCCGTCATTACCTGCTTGCTGGGACAGGGGCTGATGCTCCAGAACCTTTGCTTTTGGGATCTGCCTTGGGTGGAAATTATCCCATTGAATTTTGTACTGTATTGTCATATTTTGCAGTCTTTTACTAAGAGGTTCCTGTAAAAGTAGCTTGTCTGTCTTTCTAATAATTAGCTTTGCTCTCTAATGCAAATTCTTAACTTTTAAGTGTTTTAAGTTCCCACTGAGTTTTAGAATTTGTTTTCTGCAGTGACAGAGTTTACAATAGATTGTTTCATTTTGCTTGGTTTTCTGTCAAGTTCTTTGCTTGTTTTGTTCAGTAGTCTTCAACATAAAACACTTGTGAAATTACTCTTTAAAAGCAAATCTTGATATCTGTTTTAACATTTAAAAACTATGTAAGGGGAATAAATAAGCATCAAGAATGGCAAATATCTTTCATGTGGGTTAAGCAAAGGAACGTGAGAAACTTCTTGTTCTCATTTAAAAACATGGAATGTTTGAGGCATACCACTAATTCCCATTACAAGAATTGTTAATAGTTTTGTGTGCTAACTGAACTTGAGCATTTCCAACAATTTATCACCTACTGCTGTCATCATGAGGCATTCTTGTATGGTTTGCTGTTGTATTTGTGGCATTTTTGGCTGGTGTAAATGATCTTATCTACCCTTGCCTCTCCAATAAAGGTAATGATCCAACTTGAAATTGGTTCTGCCAAGCTGTATGCCTTAACTCAGCTGGAGTTAGTGGGGTCTTTCAGCTGCCTGCTGAGCTGCAGGGCACCAGAGGCCAGTAAATGACTTTGCTCTTTTAACACAGTCCTCTCCCTCCTTTGCCTCACTTACACCCCCTATTTTTATAATGATGAAGACACTTTTTTTTTTAAAGATGCCTTCAGAAATTATATTAGTACAGCTGGGTTGAATCTAGGTGCACCCTATTACTTCCATTGACATTTTTAAATAAAAAGGAAAAAAAAA